>PVHY01017441.1:0-31411 GCA_004024945.1 Uropsilus gracilis
AAAAAAAAAAAAAAAAAAAAAGATATAAGCTGAGTGTATTTTTCTGTCAACTTGAAGCACTTTCTGAGTGGTTGTAGGGAGGGCCAGTGCCTCTGTCAAGGAGGTGCTTGTGGAAAGCATTGACCTCAGGGCCCCCTCATCCCAGGAGGAACCAGCCCTGTCAGGTTTGTGCTGTGATGATAGTCTGGGCTCCTGACACATCTTTTCCTCCTCTTCTCTTAGATGGAAGAACTGGTGGGTGAGAGGCATCCTGACTTTGGCCATGATTGCATTTTTCTTCATCATCATTTACCTGGGACCAATGGTTTTAATGATTATTGTAAGTGCCTTTCTTTTTTTTTTTTTTTTTGGCATCCCTGGGTGGGCACGAACATAGGTGCCTTTCTTAATGCTGTTTCAGTTTTGCCTTCAGTTTTCCCTGTAGGACTGGACATCTTAAATTTCAAGTGTTGGCTCTAGGAGTTACTTAGGACTCTGGCTCCTGAGAACATGTCTGCCTTAGAATATCTGTTGTTTCTCATCTCTCAGCAGCCAATTGGAGGCATGTTGACATAGACAAGTTGTGTGCTATTGAAGATATCTCTTTAAAACTTAATTTTGTTACTACAGCTGTTTGATTAAAACAGTATCCACCAACTGGGATGCTTAGTTTTGCCTCTTTTCTGAATCTGTATGCTTCTCTCAGTCTTCACTCTGTGTACACAACGAGGTATGACTGATTGCTGAGTATAATATTTTTTTTCTTTTCAAAATCAAAAGGGGAGTAATTGATTGAATACTGAGAGATTCTAGAATAAAAACTTAATTGAAACTTAATTGAAAGTATTCAAAGTACACTTCAGTTGAAACTTAGGAACATGTATTTATTGTGAGAAGCTGTTTATTCTGCTTCATGTAACCAAGAGGGCTGCATTGCCATGTAGGATGGTGTGAGAAAGGAGGAGAGAAGACCCATTGTCAGATGATTTTTTTTCCCTAAATGCATTGGTTTTCCCTGAAAGCCCATGACCTGTTGGTCTGTTTCTCAAGATGGTAAGAATTGGGGAGTTAGTAAGTATTCTGATTCTTTGTGTCCTGCAGGTAATGTGTGTTCAGATTAAATGTTTCCATGAGATTATCACGATTGGCTACAATGTCTACCACTCCTATGACCTGCCCTGGTTCAGGACCCTCAGCTGGTAAGTCTCTAGATCCATGGGGATCATAACAGATTTGGATGATGTTTTGTGGTAGGTGTTTGTAGTGATGTAGTGGTTGTGGTGGTGGGGTCTGTGATGACCTTAGATTTGGGCAGCACCTTTGAAATACTGTGACGGGCCTTTGAGGCGTCTTCAGTAGTTTCTGGGACTCTAGAATCTTCCTCAGAAGAAACCAGACTGGTTTTATCTGTGACTACATTTACCTCACTGGATTTTGTAGACTTTTCTTTCTTAGACTCAGCCCCCTTTTTGAAGATTGGCATATTATTCATGTTCTGGTACCCCAGTGTCCTTATATATCTAGGAGTTGTTGATGCTGGCATTGCTGAGTCTGCAACTTAGTTTCCTCATCATTATTGCAAATGGCTTTTAAGCTGGTTTTGGAGTCCTAGTTCCTTGCAGGTGTCCCAAGTGCCAGACTGCACAGGAGTGAGACTAAATGCGTAGGATCTGGACTCCCTAGAGAAACTCTGCAGTCTCCCTCTCCTGGGAAGGGGCTTGGCGGTCTTAAAGCAAAGCCAAAATTGAAACCCATAGTGCCGGTGATGACTGAAACTCCTTCCGGCCTGATCTGAAACTCTGCTTCATTGACCATACAGCCCTTAGGTGACGGGCGAGCAGAGCTCTGTCTGGTGCTCAGTAGACTCTCACTCCACTGTGCTTGGACTCAGATGGAGCCGTGACTTAGCAGACTGGAAAGCAGTGTTTTAGGTCCCAGCATCCTGGTCGTGACTGAGGGAGGTGATGTGCCCACACCTGATCTGCTGGTCACGCACAGCACGGTCTCCTCATGGTCTCCACAGCCTGCGCTTGCCTCCTGGGCTAGAGTAAAGTAGTCTTTTTAGTTCTATACCTGGAAAGCCGTGTTTTGACTTGTATTAACATACTCAGGAGCTCTGACCTCTGACTGCTATCACTGACCAAAGGAAGTGCTTTGCATGTGGTTAGGAATAAGCCAGGTATGGGAGTTCTTGAACTTCTGCCGTTTAAAAAGAAAATGAAAAAGTAGAACTCTCCGCTCTAGCTCAGGGACCATGAGAGTTTGAGCCAAACTGAATATTCCCTGACTTGGATACCATGAAGACATATGGGCTTGTGGGCCACAGCCTCTCCTTTCCTGGAACTTGATTGGGGAGAGAGCATAGAAACAAGCGTAGACTTAGCACTAGAGAAAGGTGACAGGTCAGAAAAGGTACAGGTCGGAAAGAAGATGCTCTGAGTTGGAGCACAATTAATTGCTTGGTGAAATGAACAAATACTAGGTTCTATAGAAATACCTACAGGGAGGCAGATAGAAAGGCTATATAAGGTTTTGTGAAGAAATTGGTATTTGAGCAGCAAGTAGAAAAAATGGGTAAACGAAGCTGTTGCATGCATGGTAAAGGCAGGAGCAAACAAGTGGCAAAGCTGAGTGAGCTGTTTTGATAGGCCTACAGGGTTCTTGCTGGGAAGACTGGAAGTTACATTGGGAGGCAGGATGATGTGTATTTTGGAGGAACATGTTACTGTCTGGGTGTTCTTAGGTTAGGTATGGCAGCTACACGTGGGGTAAAAACTTTATGATAAAAGTTTATGATAGAGTGAATGAGCATGGCCACAGTTTCCTTAGATAAACTTCTCATCTACAATGTCACTGGGCTACAGGCAACTGTGTTCCACTTGTCCCTCTGTGAACTTCCCTGGGGGTCCGGAGGACGTCAGGATCTCTGATAGCCCCACCTTAAAGGAGAGGCCGAGTGTGCTCCCCCTAATGATCCGTCTTCATTTACAGGTACTTCCTACTATGTGTAAATTACTTCTTCTATGGTGAAACAGTGACAGATTACTTCTTCACTCTGGTTCAGAGAGAGGAGCCTCTGCGAATTCTCAGTAAATACCACCGGTTCATTTCCTTTACTCTCTATCTGACAGGTATGTGGTTCACCATTTCTTGTGTCTGTCTTATTTTTGCACTTCTGCTGAGGGCTTGGGGGTGTCTTGGTTAAAGATCTGATGATATTAGCTCTGTCCACTGTGGGGCAAAGCTGATGGCTCTGCCTAATGTGGAGCTGTGGCTACACTTTACTAAAAGATGAGACTGAAGGACTTGAGGGTATGGGGTCTCTGGTCTGTGCCACTTGTCCTTGTCTCTGGGTCCTTTGGAGGGCAGCATCCCATGTTCCAACTCTCCTTTTGGCAGAAGTTCTGCTGTGTGATCAAAACAGAAACCTCCTGGGAACTTATATGTACACACAAGTGGCCATCTTAATTAGGAGACCTCCTTGAGAGGCATTGTAGTATGGTGGAAATTTGACAGACTGGTTTCAAAAACTCTGTGTTCTCATAGTGACTGGGAACCTAGTCTTCCTGAGTCTCAGCTCTGTTGTAACCTAGAACTGGACGTGGTTCTGTGAGGATTAAATCAGTTACATTAAAACCTGACAAGCAATAAAGTTCTATGTTTATCTAAACTCTTTGAGAGTATTCATTATTCATAAATGCTAATGTTTTTCAGAGTTGCCTTCAAAGCTGATTGTTCAGATCTAAATTCTAGTCTGACTTATTTAGATCAGCTTGATAGATAGCAATACTTGGCTTTGTGAATGACATCTGCTATTAAAATATAGAATCCACTGCCAAAGGATCTGTTGCCATTGAGGGTCATCCAAGAGTGTGCCCCAGACCTTGAAAGCAGCCTGAGAGGGAGGGCAGGAGTCTGGAATAGCAACACACTTTCTTTTGAGGGGGCCCCAAACCTATATGGGTAAAAGCTCCTTACCTTTCTTGAGAAAATGGGGAACCAGCACATTTATTTGGTCATCAAGATATTCAATGTGAGAGAGCCTTGACCCCTTGACCTTTCAGGTGGCCTTGACCCCCTGCCAAGTGGATTCCTCCACCAGACCTAGTCTTTAGGACAGGAGTGGCAGATTTCTGAAAGCTCCCAATACTACTCTAAGCTGTAGAATGGGGTCTGTAGGGTTTCCTCAGTTCTGACACTGTAGCAATTGACCAGCAATACAGTCTGTAAACAAATAGACATGGCTTTGTTCCAGTAACATTTTATTTGCAAGAGCAGGCCTGACTGTTGTTTGTTGCATCAGAACATTTGTCTGTAAACAGTGTCCCAAAATGAGTGTAGTCTGCAGGCTTTATTTTTTTGTTTATTTATTTTTTTTGAGACTAGGTCTCGCTATTTTTGCCTGGGGAACTGCAGGCTCACAATCCCCAGCCTCAGCTTCCCAGGTCTCTGGGATTACAGGGGTGCGCCACTACACCCAGCTATTTTTTGGGACTAGGTCTCGCTATGTTGCTCTGAGTAGGTCTCGAACCTGTGAACTCAAGCGATTCCCAGTCCCAGCCGCACTCCATAGGCTGCGCTTAAAGTCACACGCCACCGTGCCCAGCTCAGTCTGCAGGTTTTAATTTATTTATTTTTGTCTGCAAGATTATAAAGTATTGCCTTCCTCCAATTGTCTTTGGTCAGTCATTTTCCCATCTGGATTGCTCTCTGAGTAGCTGGATTTTCTCCTGTGGGCACGGAGCTGTGCGCTGGCTAACTGCTGCCGGGAAATCTGCCAGATGAACACATAACACAGCCTGAAGAAGTGACTTAGCACGGGGCTGAATGCAGATTGTGACTGACTTTGCCCTTTCTCCTCTCTCCTCCAACTAGGATTCTGCATGTTTGTCCTGAGTCTGGTCAAGAAGCATTATCGACTGCAGTTTTACATGGTAAGAGAGATGATTGTCTCTTAGAATCTTGACTTCAGTGAAGTTCTGCCCAAACTCAAAGGTCCCTCATCTTTTCCGTGAGGAAACTCTGGAATGCCTTCTATTTTGACTGCATCTAGAATACAGAACATGAAGCAAAAGTCCCTGTTTAATCAGCGATTCTATGTCCATCTGCATCCAATTTGTTCCTTAATTTCCACCCTGACAGGCAATTTCTCCACTAGACCCTAAAGAATTGCTTCCAGGTGACATTTCGGGTATTGCCCACAAATGACTTGTCTGCTCTGTTTCTCTCAGCCTGAAAACATCCTGTCTCTTGAGTCCCCTAGTCACTCAGTAACTAATCGGTAATAAATGATAAGCACCCAGGCTTCTGTATCTCAGAGTAACTTATTCACTCAGTGGGTCTCCAAGTGTAGCTGAGCAACAAAGTTACTCCTAGAGGCCTGTACTTTTTCACTTTCCATAAGATAGGTGCAGATATCACAGGTATCTCTGCACTGTTTGGTTCCTGGGCCCAACCCCAAGGAATTTGTGGAAGTTTCCCTCCAACACTCTTGGATCCCAGCAGAATGGGAACTTAACTTAGTCACATGTTTCACAGGTTAAGGGCTCATCTCCCAAGCCCTCTCGCCTTCCTTAGGTGCCAGTCGCAAGCCTCTGTGCTCTGTGCTGTTGACCAGCCGGTTATAGAAGATTCCCATGACCCCTTCTCAAATCCAGAGATAATTTGTGCTTTTGACTGATTGACTAGCAACCAGTGATTCCTCCAGCCCCCTCCTTAGAGTCTATTAATATGCTAGAATAGCACACAATTCAGGAAACCTTTCTACTCACTAGAGCACTGATTTCTTTTACAAAGGATATTAAAGGATAGGAAACAAGCCTCAGAAACACAGGCAAAGGTGCTTCTGTTGTTGTGGATCTGCAAGGCAGCACTTGGAAGGCTCTGATTCTCCAACCTGAAAGCTTTCTGAAGTGCACCCGTGCCCCCCATCCTCGTTTTGGGACTTTCTGGGGTCTTCATTACTCAGACATCATTGATCAGCTCTTTGACCACTGACAGTTGAACTTCATCTCTAGCCCCTCTCTCCTCAGGAAATCAGGGGGGTAGGACTAATAAGTCCTGCCCTCTGTGCACAGTGGTTTCCCTGGCAACCACCCCTTTTTCTCAGATATTTTCCAAAGGTTCCCTTCATTAAAATAGACTTTAAGAGTATCAAGACACCCATTTAGTGTTATGACTCCTCTAAGGTTACTCAGGAATGAAGATGCTCACATTGCTGTCATGACTCAGGGCATTTCAAGACCCAGGAGCTTGTTAGCCTGGTCCTGTGACTGAAGACCCGATATGTTAGAAACACGCTCTGGTTGTCTGAATGGCTGTCACACACTCCTATCTGTGTGTTAGTCATATTTTCTTTGGTACTCTTATTTCAAGTTCATTTAAAGTCAGTCGGTAAAGTGTCTTTTTTTTCTGCTCTTGCAGTTTGGCTGGACCCATGTGACATTACTGATTGTTGTGACCCAGTCACATCTTGTTATCCACAACCTATTTGAAGGAATGATCTGGTGAGTTGATGTCAGTCAGGGAAATTTTCCCTTTGATTTTGTGGGTGTTTTCCATGTAGTGATGGTGTTGAGTAACCATCTCGTCACAATTGTAATGTCACCAGTCCTCCTTGCAGTTATAAGGGCAACATCAGGCTCACTAATCTGCGTAGGTTCTTTATTGATTTTAGCAGTTTCACAAACCAGGCAAGGCAGGGCTGGGGTGGAGGTGAGGGTGCTGGGAGGCAGGCAAGCTCTCTTAGTTCCCAGTAATCTTCATGCTCTTTCTCTGGGCTGGTGCTCTTTTATGAGCTTGCTTGTTCTCTCTCTCTCTCTCTCTCTCTCTCTCTCTCTCTCTCTCTTATGCGCTTGCTTGTACTTTCTCTCTCTCTCTCTTCTTTGTGGATATGCTCTATTTGCACCCATTCATCCCCTTTCTCCTAGGCCCAGGTGTGCACACTTACACATATGCACACCCACTGGGCTGCACAATCTTGGTGCAATATCCCAGGTGTTGGATATACAGACTCAGGAAGGAAAATTTCTGACTAACTCACTTTGCAAATGGTCTGGGAATTGTCTGGGTGCACAGTATGTCATCCCGTACTCTCCTGGATTCTTTTTAGGCTGGATGAGTAATCAAAACAGTATCTGGCAAGTTAGCAAAGAAAAAAATAACAACACACATGGAGAAATGTATATGGTTGTAAATTCTCAGGAATAATGGAACAGATAGGAATACTTATCCTGTGTTCTGGGACCTGGGGGGGATCAAGGATTTCCTGTGTTTGGGAATCTGAGGTATCAAGGACAAAGAAGGGTAGCTGTCACATGACAAAAAGATATTTCCTCATCCCTACTCTGAGAGAAAGATGAGAATCTTTGAGAGAACATGTTTACTGATAAACCTAATTAGTAAGATTTTCCAAACTGCTTTCTTCCAGGGATCTCATCTTTGATGAAGGAAGGGTAAGGGATTTTCTCCCAGTCTCAGGGCCCTCTTGTCCTCAAGCCAAAACAACCTGCAGAATTTTATTGACTTTAGGCTCACAGAGCCTTAACTGATTAGTTCCCATACCAAGTTGATCTGAGGTCTTCTCTGGACCTGTCAAGAAAAGCCTCATTCTTTTGGGGAGATAACCATATAGGGCCCCTGCCTTAACCTGATTAACCAGTGGAACCTAGACCCTAGACAGGGAATCTAGACAGGGTCTCCTGCAGGACAAATCACAGCACATGTTGCTGGACCCTAACCTTGAGTTTCTGCTGCAGTCAGTCTGGGTTGGGATCAAGAATTTGGATTTTTACTACATTACCAGGTGATGCTGCTGCTACTGCTGGTCAGGGCCCATGCTTTGAGAACCACTATTCCAGACTAACAGGTCCAGGGTTATTTAAAGAATCAAAGAAGTGCAACTCTGTGCACTGGAAATTACAAATTAATGAACTGGTAATTACACAGGGAACTTTCATGATTTCTTTTTTTGGGACTAGGTCTTGCTATTTTTGCCTGTGGAACCGCAGGCTCTCGTTGCCCAGGGTACCACAGACTCAATCCCCAGCTTAGCTTCCCAGGTAGCTGGGATTACAGGTGCGCACCACCACGCCCAGCTATTTTTTTTTTGGAACTAGGTCTCGCTACGGTCCCCAGGCGGGGGTCAAACTGTGATCCCTAGCCCCGGCTGCTTCATAGGCTGAAGCTTACAAGCACGAGCCACCATGCCCAGCCCTGAACTTTCATGATTTCTTGGAGAAAATGTAGACTACTAAAAGTTGTAAAGGAAACTGGAGTAAGTTGGTAATTCTAGAGAACTTTGAAAATTACATAAGAATCCAAACCTGGAAAAGAAAAGCCATTGATCACTCTGTTTTATCTAAAATGAATGACATTAGGGACAAGAAGAAAGAACAACAAACTGACTTCTTTTATGATTATAGATAAACTACTGTAGTAAACTGTTAGGAGAGAACAGTGTGATTAAAAAATGATATACTTTTCCTCAGTAGATTTTTATTCCAGAAATGCAGTGATATCAACAGGAAATTTATCAACATTGATAGAAATTATCCAACTGACTGAAGAAACTAGATGAGGTTAGTGAGAAAGCAAAGGCATTCCTAGTGTGTATTTCAGAGACATGCTGAAGTATACTGTTGAGGTCCTAGATTGGACTTCTGTTGACAGATATCCGAGTGAGGACACAGTAATACATACCTCCTAAGGAGTAAACTAGTACATATGGTGAAAGTGCTTAGAACAGGGATTAACTCATATAAATGTTAGCATATTGCTGTGTTTAAAACAGTTATAGTGACCTGGGGAGGCGCAGTTACTTTTTCAGAATTCCTTTATAGGGATTATGAGTGGCACACAATAAATCCTCACCAGTAGGGCCAGACATACCACTTGGTTCTAGAGTGAATTGTTTCTAATTAATTGATTTTTGCATTCAACCTGCAACTAACTGGAGTTGTAGAGACAGTGTGCTGGAAGCCTTCTATGGTGAACACTGTCGTGAGAGTAGGGAGGATACAGATGCTGTGAATCCTTCCAAAGCAATCAAGAAGTCAGGAAACACTGTCCATAGTTGATGGGTCAGAAAAATGGAGATTTCTGCATGTCAGGTTAAATTGTAATAGAGGACACTAGTGGAGAATGGAGAGTGCAGAGAGGAGGAATGATGGGGGCAAATGTGGAAACGGCCCCCTTTTCCACATGGGGGTGGAGGGCGGTGAGCAGAACCAGCAGGGGGACACAGGGAGGCCTGTCTTGTGGTCAGGCCAAAGGAAGGCTCACTAGAGCTAGTAGTTAGCATAAGCATCCAGAAAGTAAGCAAGTAAATTATGAAATAGACATCATGTCTACTGTTAAGAATAGTGGAACTACTGACTGGAAGAAAAATTAGAAATGAAATTAGAAATTAGAAGTAACTGCTTGGTGACATGAAGAGGTGGAGGATAAAAGTAAAATAATTTTTTTTCTTTACTGTTTCTTTTCTTTTTTTTTAATTTTTAATTTATTTATATATAAATTTCACAACATTGTAATCCCAGGGGTTTACCCCTCCCCTCCCTTCCCCCCACCTTTTCCCTCCTGCTCAAAGTTGTGCACTTCAGTTTGGTGCTTAGCTTGTTTTGACTTTTCCTCAAGTCTTTTGTTTATTTTTTCACTATATCCCATATATTAGTGAAACCATTTGGTTTCTGTCTTTTTCTTTATGACTTGTTTCTGCTAATATGATTTCTTCTAAGTACATCCATGTTGTTATAAATTCATCGAATTTGTCATCTTTAATTGATGAGTAATATTCCGTTGTGTGTATATACCACATTTTTTTCATCCAGTCATCTGTTTTGGGGCATTTAGGTTGCTTCCATGTTCTTGCAATCACAAATAGTGCTGCAGTAAACATCGGAGCACAGGTGTCACTTTGTACCCACATTGAGGTCTCTTTTGGGTAAATTCCCAAGAGAGCAATTGCTGGGTCAAATGGTAGTTCCATTTTCATTAACTTGTGGGTCCTCCATACAGCTTTCCATAGTGGTTGGACTAGTTTACATTTCCACCAGCAGTGTACTAGTGTTCCTTTCTCTCCACACCCTCACCAGCACTTCTTTTTGTCTGTTCTTTGGATGTGGGTCTTTACTGTTTCTGTTTGTATTATTGTGCATACATATTACTCCATAATGATAAAAGAACCTAGGGAATTTTATAGACTGCCAATTCCATTTAATGTTGTTCAGTAAACATTTGAGTGATTGCTCTGAGCCAGCCACTAGTTGTGACTTAGCTGGTATTTTCTTTCTTCTTAACTTATCCCTTAAAGTGTAATAATTTTTTTTTTTTTTTGGAGGGGGGTACTTTGGTGCTGAATTTATGACTGGTTTTGTTTTGTGCAATTGGAGATAGTATTTTGGTGAGTTGATGCTTAGTTCATTTTATGTCCTAGGTTCATTGTCCCCATTTCTTGTGTGATCTGTAATGACATCATGGCCTATATGTTTGGATTCTTCTTTGGTCGAACCCCGCTCATCAAGGTAAATGGATTGATGTACCCCAACATGGACTATCACTGTGGGGAGGACAGCATTGATCTAACTGGTGTCATCCTGGAAAAAAAGCTGGTAATAAATTAATTTTGAGAAGCCAAAGGGAAACATTGGCACTCCTCATAGGAAAATCAAGGAACTAATGTAATGTAGCTCCTTTTGCTATAGCCTATATCACCCTTTTGATACTTTGGTCTCAATTTGAGTGTTGTCATTTATTTTGTATATTGTTTTATACATTTATTATTTGAGTGACCACTAGAAAAAGAAAGGAAACTGAGGAATTCAAGGAAGGAAACTAAGTATGAGAATTTTAGAAGGTTAACAAAGTGATTTCTTTTTACTAATAGAAGGGTTGTGCTTGTTTTCTGTCCACAGCTGTCTCCAAAAAAGACCTGGGAAGGCTTCATTGGGGGCTTCTTTGCTACTGTGGTCTTTGGCCTGCTGGTAGGTGGTGACTCCCAAATGTGGGTGGGGGGTGTGTGTGTGCAAAGAAGTCTCACACCCACCTTCAAAGTCCAGGGCTGGAGACAGGTCTAGGACTCTGTCCTGGTGACCTTGCCGTGAAGAGGAGCACCAGCACAGCCCAAGCTGTCCTTTGCCTGTCATGAGGCAGGGTCCGGGCAGCTGAGGGGCAGGCCCGTGTGCACCATGTGCCCCTCCACCCTGAGGTGCAGTGGTGCTCAGCAGTAGCCTTCTCCAGCTGTTTGATGTTATCTGAGAGTAAGATGAGATATGCCACTTTGGCCCAGGGTTTCCCCTACGCAGACCATGCCTTGAGGTGGATGATCTTCCAGCCTTTTCTAGAGCACCATTCCCTGGCCAGTCTCCCTCCTATTCACTACTGCCTGGCTGTCCTTCATTGTCAACTTCCCTACTTTATTGCTGTTCAGTCTTCTTCCTTCTGCCTGCTTGCTTCTCACGATACCACTTCCCATGACCTCCCTACTTAGCACTAGGAACCCAAGGAAAATGGACTGTCATTCCCCTAAATGGAGTGAAGCTTCTTGGAGTTCTTTGGCCTAATTCCACCTGGATTTACTTAGGATCTGAGTTTCTGGGCAAGAATGTATGATGCCCTGTGGGCCATGAACCTCTCCCCCCACTCCCTTTCCTACCCCAATATAGGAAAAATACATATTTTTTGATGAAATGAATCTCTGACTTAGTACTTAGCTTGCAGTTCGCTGGGTGCTAGGCATTGTGAGGGCGGTGACCAGCCCAGGTGTCTGTCATCCCTGCTGGATGACCAGAGCTCATCTCCTTACCCCGTCATTTCTGTCCTTCATCCTCAGCTGTCCTATGTGATGTCAGGGTACAGATGCTTTGTCTGCCCTGTGGAGTACAACAATGACACCAACAGCTTCACCGTGGACTGTGAGCCCTCGGACCTGTTTCGCTTGCAGGAGTACAACATTCCTGAGGTGATCCAGTCAGTCATCGGCTGGGTAAGTGCCCCTCACACTGGGTGAACTGACTTCGGGTGGACAGTGACTACAGAGGAAGACCCTGCCCCCCCGCTTTACCAGTGTCTTCCCTCAAAAAGAATTTTTTTTTTCTCCTTTCTCCCCAAAGCTGTAAGTCCCAAGATGAAGGAGACTATCTCAAGCCAGTTCAGGATGAGGAAGGAGGAAACTTTCCTCCCACTCCTGATACACTTATTCATAGCATGTCTTGTGGATCCCTGAGGAGCCCTGAGCACATTGCAGGGGTCGTGTGAGGTCACAGCTAGTTCCATAATAATATAGTGACATTCTTTGCCTATTTTACTTTGTTTTTGTTTTTTGAGACCATGTCTCGCTATTTTTGCCTGTGGAACCGCAGGCTCACGTTGCCCGGGGCACCGCAGACTCAAGCAATCCCCAGCCTCAGCTTCCTAGGTAGCTGGGATTACAGGCGTGCACCACCACGCCCAGCTATATTTTTTTGGGACTAGGTCTCGCTGTGTTGCCCCAAGCGGGACTCGAACAGCAATCCCTAGCCCCAGCTGCTTCATAGGCTGAAGCTTACAGGCACGAGCCACCATGCCTGGCATTATGTGGTATAGTATCCAAGAAGAAAACCCACAACTATCTGCAAGGACTAGCATATTCTTCAACTGCATACCTCTGAAAGGCTGGATTTTCTTCATATACTTCAACTAAAGCAAGCATATAACAATACATTGAATATAGACTCTCTTAAGCCAGACTTTAGAGAATAAAAAATGTCCCGTTTCCATTACTAATTGTTTTTAATGGTGGTAGCAGGTGGTTTATTGCCATTACAGGTGCAGTCCTTATCTTATAGGCATCTTTTTTTTTTTTTTTTTTGAGACTAGGTCTCGCTATTTTTGCCTATGGAACCGCAGGCTCACATTACCCAGGGTACCACAGACTCAAGCAGTCCCCTGCCTCAGCTTCCCACGTAGCTGGGATTACAGGCATGCACCACCATGCCCAGCTGTTTTTGGGGCGGGGGGGCTGGGCGACAAGATCTCGTTACGTGCCCTGAGCAGGACTCAAACGCGATCCCTGGCTCTGGCCACGGCTTCCTAGGCTGCTGCTTACAGACATGCGCCACCATGCCTAGCTTTGTAGGCATCTTGACTCTTGACTTTTCTTTGGTTTATTCTCAGAACACTGTTCGGATGTACCCGTTCCAGATTCACAGCATCGCTCTCTCCACCTTCGCCTCACTCATCGGTCCCTTCGGCGGGTTTTTCGCCAGTGGATTCAAACGAGCCTTTAAAATCAAAGTAGGAAAATACTCATCCCTGTTCTGCTCCTTGTCTCCCAGCCAGACCCCTCTTCATCTTCTGCCTTCCTTCTCCTGGCCGCCACCCCCTGACTCATAGTCCCTGACTGTGAGTTGTGTGCTCCTGTTCACCAAGTGTGCATCTGAGCCAAGTAATTATTGTTTACAAGCAAACTTAGTATTTGAATTTTGAGTTAAAATGTATCTTAGAGCTTCCAAAGAAATGTGTAATTTAATAAGGTCATGCATTTGCAACAGTGCTTCCTTTTCCCTCTCTATGGCTCCTGGCTACTCAGGAGAGGGGCCTGACATCAAGGGGGACTGGTCAGGGTTTGATCACATGCTGAGCCCAGGCTCACTGGCCCTCCCCTGCCATCTCCATCTTCCCTCACAGGACTTTGCCAATACCATTCCTGGCCATGGAGGCATCATGGATCGCTTCGACTGCCAGTATCTGATGGCCACCTTTGTCAATGTCTACATTGCCAGTTTTATCAGGTAGAGTGCTTATCTGTCTGGACCAACCTGGTGGGTTTTTAAAGAGTGAAATTCTTCAATTTTAGCTATATCTCAGTTCTAGTGAAGAGCATCCTGAAGACAGTTTCCAGGTGCTGCTTGTGGACTACCTGAAAAACGCAGTCCTGCACCCCCTCTCCACTTCTGTTAGCAGAAGGTCCAGAGGTGGGAGCAGACATTGGGATAATCAGGTCCTAGGAGTTGCTTGGACCTTGACTCTGCTTTTTCTTTTTATTCTCTCTCTTCTAGGGGCCCCAACCCGAGCAAGCTGATTCAGCAGTTCCTGACCTTGCGGCCAGATCAGCAGCTGCACATCTTCAACACACTCAAGTCTCATCTGACTGACAAGGGGATTCTGACAGCTGTCACGGAGGATGAGTAGGGGCACCCAGGGCCAGGAGAGCAGGACTGAGAGAGGGCCAGGGCTCCAAGGGACGCCCAGCTGTGTGACTTTGACAATGACAAGGCTTTCAACTCACTGTCTTTATTTCTTTCTTTCTTTTTTTTTGGTAGAGTATTTTTTATTTGTGAGTTAAAAAAAAACAAACTGTGTGTGTGTTTATATATATATATATATATATATATACATACATACATATACATATATATATACTCTGTGCGCTTATAATTTGGGTTGTGAGTAAACTACAGCTTTGAGTTGGAAAGAAGTCATGGGGATAAAACCGTTTGGGTTTTTTAATGAAACATTAGCTTTTAACCACCTGGAAGACAGTGTAGCCCAACTGGGGAGCACCTGCGTGAGGCTTCTGGCTCCCATTAAGTGAAGTGTCTCCGAACTCCACCAGAGTGCTCCTCTGTGTCTGACCAATTCAGAGGCCCCATGCCTGTCTTTGTAGCTGCCCCCCAACAGGGAGGAGATAGAAGGCTTGAACGCCTTTGCTTCTGAAGAGCTTTCACCATGCCATGGAAGGCCCTCTGTAGATCAGAGGGACACAGGCTTCTTGATCAGGTAGGTGTTCTGTCCACATGGAGTTCCATGGGGCCCGAGTCCTGCTTTGTGATATGACTTCACCTTACTTTATCACACACTGAGAGGTTTCCCTATTTCATTTTCTTCAGAAAGCATGAATAATTATTTATAGTAGTCTGGGGTTGTGGGGAGCCCTGCATATTTCAAGTGTCTGCAGTAGAGTGTACTGTAACTGAGTCCTTCCCCACAGGTTTTAGGCTCCAGTGGCTCCTGTTGGGGGCAGGCCTGCTACTGTCTTTTCAGGGACGATGCTGTTCATGAGTGTGCTGTAGACTTGTTGCTGCTGATCCTTTCCGGGAGCTCTCCTGTTGGGCAGGGAGCTGGGGGACTTCTTCATGTACCCTTTGCCTGACTGACCACTGGTGTCGCTGCTGTGTTGTGTATACCTGACTTGAGGCAAATGTGCATCTGTGTGTATGTTCGAAGAATCACTTCTTTCTCACAGTGATTTCCACTGTACCGTGACTTCTTCGCTAACACCAGGAAGTCCTGCTTAAAACTCTGGAAACCAGGATTATAATCCCATTAGAGGTTTCACTATCCTGAAAGTTAAATGCACACTTTTTATATAATGTGACCTGTTTAAATGTAGTTTGCATTTACTGGGGGACCTTTTTTTTTTTCTTTCTTAACTGTGATTTTTGTTTATTTGTTTGTTTTCCCTTCCTAATTACAGGTTGGGTTTGACTTTGACAAGGTTTTTGTCAGGACTATAAGCCAAGGAGCATGGGAAAGAACTTGGTGTCCAGATGTTTTAATATGTTCCGTGTCACGGTTTTTCCTGTTGCCAAAGGAGAGTGTCATGGCGTGCTTCAGCACCTGTCAGGTGCTGGTTGGTTTTGTTTTCCAGCTGGCCTTCCCGTGTTCCTGAAGGCTCCCAGCAGTCTAGATCACTGCCGCATCCAGCACAGGGCAGATCCCCCTGCACGCTTCAGCTCAGTCACTGTGCTTTGACCTCCGTGCACGTGCAGCATTGAAGCGTTTCTTCCTTATGAACATTTCCGTTTTATCATATGACTTTCCTCTTTCAAGTCCACGATCCCCTGAAAAACAAAATCTGGTTTTGCCTAGGGCTTCAGTCCTAGTCATGTGACCACCCTGGCCAGACACCCCTCTCTGTGTCTCCTGGATTCTGAGCAGCCTTTTTCTAATCCCAGTATTTCGTGATTCTGGCTGAGCAGGTTCTTGTCACCAGAGGTTGCTGTGGGCACTGAGTTATGTCCTGAGCACCCAGAAAAGTACTTTCAGGCTTTTTCTAAAAGCTTGTCCTCAGAATGACCCAGTATCTCAGCAACAGATGAAACAATGGGATGGCTGGTAATGAATTTAGTTTCATGATGCATGAAGTTGCTCTCCAAACGAGAGACAGAAGGGCACCTCATTTATCTCTTGTGACCTCACTGGGGCCGTGTGGTTTGTCCTTAGGAGCTCGGAGTCTCAATGAGGGCCTCTCAGTCTAGAGTTCTCCCAATAGCGTGACCTCTGGGACCAGGGTGCGAGGTCCCTCTCTGGAGTGGTCATGTAAGGGGGCTCCTGAGGGCCCAGAAACAAAGTGGGTGCTCTCTAGAGCAGCCAGCAAGAAGGCCAGAGAGGGCCAACACGGATTTTATTTTCTTCTGATTACCCCATGTGCTTTCTGGTGAAATAGGAACCTGGTCAAGTAACCAGGAGACTGATACCACCTTGTGTCTGGAGAGCACAGCGTTTACCTTCCTCCCATTTGTTGAAAGTATTTTGCCATACAGACAAGATTCAGGAGACTGTTAGGGATCATACACTTGTGCATATCTTAATGGATAATATAACTTGCTTTGGATCCTCTTTTTTTTTTTTTTTTTTGGTGAGAAATAAAATGTGATGGAAACTGTGTGCTATTCATTTTCTCATGTCCATGTATGTTTTTATGTTCCCCATTTGCTGTATTTGTGAATACCATGCTGTCTCTGTTTACAGATTTTTGTTTTGTTTTCTGTTATGGATCTGAGCTTCAGACTGTGGCGAGGACTTCCCTGAGGTTCTGCTGTTGAGATTTGCTCTTCTTGTTCTCTGCCCAGCAGGACAAGGACACGGTGGTCCCTGGTCCTACTTGTTTTGGCATAGAGCCCTGAACATTTTGCAACATTATTTCCCTCAAGCTTAGGTGCCTGACCTGAGCACCAGCTTGGAGTTCAACTGTGAGCACAGGGCTAGTGACATAAGGAGCTGATGAACAAGGGTGTCACTGAAGCCGGGAGCATAGCAGAGACGTGCACCTGGCTATCCTTCCTGCCTAGTGAGTCCTCTGTTCACGACTACTCACAGGGCCCTCCCTGATGGCTCTCACCATTGAAACAATATACTGATGTTTTTCTCCTGAAAGTGAAACTCTCTGAGGCAGTCTGGACCTTACGTGTTTGTCATTTTTTGCCTGTTTCATATTCTCAGTATTTTTATAGCTATTGTATCATGATATTTAAAATGTATTTACTCTTTTAGTGTCGTACAATTATGTAATGTGTGTTTAAAGTTAGTGTCTCTTCGTAGGGGTGAAATGTAGCTTTTAAACTTACACAGGTGGACTTTGAAACCACTTTTATGGTATTCCCCACTCCCCCTTACTGGACTTTTCTACTGTAAATTATATTATGCAAGAAGATTCCAAAAATATATTTTAAGGGAGACTAAACAGTGATGTGAGTCCAAGCTAGTTGGCTAGTCCTGAATTGAGTGGATCCTTGAATTCAGGTCTTTAAGCTGCAGACCCCAGTAGGTTGAGGGGAATCCCAGGTGTTCACAGGGGCACATGGGAGCTGTAGGGGTATGTAAATGACTCAGGACAAAGAGTGTCGCTGTTGAAAACTGCAAAAGTGGCCTCGCTCCATAGGAAGCCGGCCCAAGGTCGGTTTCCAACGGGAGTTGATCTTCACTGCTCTACTGCATGTGATAGGTAGCTGCTGAAGCCTCTTCCTGTTGTGCTGACAGCTTAGGCACCATCATTGCCTTTTGCCTGCAGCCGCTCTGTGGCCACTTTTCTCCTGCATGGAGATTGTATGCAGAGAAAAGAGTGGAGTGGGAGGGGCCATTGCACTTGGACCCAAAGTTCTTCCAGAGTCACGATGGGGGGAGGAATGTCACGGAGAGAGATAATGCACGTGAGTGTCCCAGGCACACCACAGGTCTAAACTGTGAGCAGACTCCCTGCAGCAGGGGCTCCAGAAGAGCAGCTGGAACAAGCCAGCAGTTCCTCGAGAGGGCCTAGTTCTTGAGCAGTATGTTGTCCTTGTCTTTGTCAATATAAACTTCCTTTTTCCTTAGTCATTCTTTGTGTAGCTGTCCAGCTTCCAGTTTTTAAAATAAATGCTCCTGCTTCCTGGCTTGTTTTCCCTTGTTGGGCAGGGGCCTTGTGTCATGACCAACAGAGGGCGCTGGAGCTTGGGTCAAGTAGTAGTGAAGGAACCTAATTAAAGGACTCATCCAGACCCCCCTACAGCTGGCAGACCCATTTCCAGTGAGAAGCAAAGTTCTGGCTCTTGCCTGCCTGTTTCCTTCCTGAAACTCTTCCTTCTGGCTTCCCTGTACCCACTCCCCAGGTTGACTTCCGGGACCTGATCCACCTTGGCTTTGGGTGGGGCCTGGTCTTACTGTTCTCACTTGGGGCTGTCTCCTGAAGCAGGCTTTCACCTGCTTGTACACGGACAACATTGTCAACAGTAAGGTTGTTGAGGGGTGTACTTTGGATGCTGAAATGTTGGGGTTCTTCGACCATGTGGGTGATTTATGAGACCTGAGAGGCAGGATATGTGCTGTCTGGGATTTTGCAGCCACTCGGTTGCAAATCCATTGGCTGTTGGAAAACCCTGTCTTCTTCCCTCCTCCACCAGAGGCCTATCTGCTGAGGCTCCTTTTTATTGAGCCCATAAGATACCAGCAACGTTCATTAACAATAATTGCAGTAATAGTGCTTAAGAGATGCCAAGCACAGTGCTGAGTGCACTTACATTTGCCCCTTTAATGCAGAAGCAACCTTTGATGAGTCATTATTTCATAGAGCTGAGGAAACAGCAGAGAGCAGGCTGGCCCAGGGGTCGAAACTTCTGGCTCAAAGAGCCACAGGTCAAGGTTATGAAGTGCAACTCTGACCCAGTTGGGGCTGATACTAGCACTTTCTGGTAAATTGTTGGGAGGTTTCTCTGAGATAATGCACATCAGCATTTCACACAGGCCTAGCCCATGCTCAGGATCTGACAGCTGTTTTTAATGAACGCAGTTGGGCATTTGAACCCATGTCGGTGTAATACCCAACTCAGCCACTACGCTGCCGCTGCCCTGCTCGCAGCCTGAGTGTTTACCATCCAGAAAGTAGCCTCGCTGTCCTAAGAGAAGCAATCCAACCGAAACAACCCCCGGTGCTTTGCATTTGAAGGACAGCTTGACAAAGGGAGAGGGGACACGGGGTGTTCAGAAGTCTCCCACTTGCAGGGGAAATGAAATGACTTGCCTTAAGCCCTCTTCCTGCTGCCCCCTGGGGTACCCTGCCTGAGAGAAGGAGACCCTGTCCTCTTGTCTGCCGGTGCCTCCACTCGGGGGCAGTGAGGGCCTGTCCATGACTCACTCTGGGCCTCATTTCCAATTCTAATCAGAGTAGCGGTGGGTATCTCAAGCCAGAGAAGAGTGAGGAGGACAAATCTGTATAGCAGGTCACAATACAAACCAGAAATCTGCAGGCTTTCCTTGCGCTTAAAATGCAGGAAGTCCGGGAACTTGTGTTCCTTTCATTCCTAGAAGGACACTGGCAAGAAGTGGGGCCACTCAGGAGTCAGTTGTGGGGTGTCCTGCTGAGTGCTAGGTCAGCAAAGGATCAAGTGGATGATTCATGGAGAATAGGAATTGCAAAGGATTTCTATAACTTGGCTTTTCTAGTGGAAACAGTAGAGCTGGGAAGGATTCTTCACTTTGAGGGAGTAATGTTGCCAGAGAGGAGGTTGCCTGGGAATCGAATAATAATAATGTAGAACTACTATCAGGACTGCAGATTATTTCCCTGGTCTTAGTGGGGAGTGAAGACCAGGCCCATTGCTAGTATTTAAATGATCTCACCAGGTCATTGATGACTTGAGAGTCATGACCCAAAGCAAAGCACAGTTGTGGAGGGGTTATAAGAGCTGGGATGTGTCCCAACCCGCGGGATCGTCAACGGAGACCTGGAGGAAGGAGTGGGAATGGGGATGGGACAGGAGACACGAGAAATGGAGACAAGACAGGTTTCTGATCAAGTCTCGTTTATTGCTGCTTTGTCTCGAGTTTATATACATTAGACATAAACATTCCAGACATTCCAGGATGGTCATCTCCAATCAATGCTTGCCACAAATACTGACTATCCAATGGTCTAGTTTGCAGCCATATATGGTCTCCTATGGACAGGGGCTTACACTTCTCTGAGTGCCCCTTTACCTGTTCTGTTCCGGGCCCATACTTGGCTAATGCAAGAGCCAATTGGGATGCAGCATACCTGGCTGATGCAAAAGCCTCATGGGTTTGCAGCAGACTGGCCTTGTCATAGGGGCTAATTTCTTAGCTCTCTACAGGGATGGGCTGCCCCTTGAGCTCCTCTTGCCTTCTTAGATTTGTGTTTGGTGGGCTTGGTACTTTCTCCCTTCTTGTATTTGATGGGTCCAGGTCGCTTTTGATGTACAGAGAACAAGGATCCCTCTTGGGCATCAGGCTAAAAATGCCCCTGCAGTAGTCCCCCAGGCTTGGCGGTGGGTGGGGGCTACCTTTTGCAGGGGGCTCTCCCTCTATATAGTACTCAGAGGTTTTAGTTGGGTTTTGCCTCCTCCTGGTGATTCTGTTCCCAGTGAATCGTGCATGTTGATGTCATCCACATCACTGTCTATCCTTGGTTGCTGGCATACCTGTTTGTCATCTCCATTAGGTTCCTGTGCTGCTTGTGGTAACTTCATGCAAAGGGATCCCAGCATAGAGAGGAAGGTAAGACCATCCCCCAGCTGGCAGAGTGTGTGTGTATGTTCTTATAAGGGTGTATACTCTGTGTGCGGTCTCATTTGACTCCATGCAGAGCATGATGTGACGGCCTGATGTCGCATGCCTTGGGGGGACAAGGGGCTGGTTACAAAGGGAAGTTGGGGAGCAGACATCAGGACCCATTGAGCCAAAGGACTTGGAGCCAAGTATACAGGGCAGAGACAGGATGCAGCAACTGATTTTCCAGCTAGAGGAGGGTCAAGAAGCATGGGACAGCCCTAGGAAGAATGGGCGCCAAGGGTCCTGCAGCTGAAGGCAGACTAATGAGGCCAGTCCTGTGTCCCACGTGGCTGTGGGCATCTGCAACTGGGCTCAGAAATCCACCCAGGGAGATTTGGAGCTCTTGATTAGATTATCTTCTGATGGATGCTGTGGCAAATTTGACTTTTTAATTGATGTTTGATACTTTCCGAAACAGGAGGGGAAGACCAAAATGGTAGAGACAGGAACCCCCCAATATTTTTGGGTGAGTTGGTAGAACTGGGGACATCCTTAAGTCTGTCCATTTGGAGGATCTGTTCAATGAGAAAGTTCTGCAAACCTAGAGGCGGCCTCCCCACACCCTGTGGGAAGTACCGGGCAGTCACATAGCCCATCACTGCCAGTATCTGTGCCATGCAGGGGTCAGCTCTGCTTCCCCAGCCTGTACTCTCCCAACCCCGGTTAGTTCCTTGCCCCACTGTGTGTGTGGACACCATGAGACTCACTGTCTGGTGCTGACAGGCCGGGATGTTCAGTTTCCAGCCCTCAGACATGGGGGTCCTTGGAATAGTTCCTCGGTGTGTGGAGCCCATGGACAGTTCTTAGACCCCCCCCCCCCCAATCCCCAGGTGTGTGCCTGTGCGCTGCTGCTCTGCCTTCTGCCTGATTTGGCATTTCATTAAACCCACATTTTTGCCACAGCTGACCTTTCTCTGTGACTGTCTGATGTGTTGAGCAATACATGTAGATTCATTTCCAGCCCAGTGTCAGAGCCTGATCTACTATACATTGCAAAGTATTTACCTTATTTATATACCTGAATGTTCCTGTTACTTAAATAAACATCTACTAAATTCTAGACTCTGTGGTTTCTGATGGGTGCAGAGGGGCATGCTGATCTGACCTAACTCGTGGGGCCTTGGTCATGTGGAACCAGGGACACTGAAGGATGCTGCTGGCCATTCCTGCTTCTAGAGACACTTCTGCCCTTGGCCTCAGCCAACACTACCCCTGACGTTCCTTCTGTTTCCTTGGCCAGGTCTTCTCAGCCCCTCTTTCTGGGCGTCTCCTGTCGCCAGTCCTTTAGCTCGCAGTATCCTGCCTGAGCCTCCTTTCCCTTGCTGGACCAGTCTCCTGTATGTTCTTACCACCTCTCTGGGCTATGATTACCAGCTTATTTCCACTTTTCTTAAATCTATGTCCCTAACTCACATGGGCCTGTAAGGCTTCATGTGGACTTTGCATGGTCAAACAAACCGTGGCCCTTTTTCTATACTGGCCCCAGTCCAGTGTGTCACCCACTGGATAGGTGATACAGGGTAGTCCTTTAGAGTGAGCTCACCCATACCCCAGGCCTTCTTGTTCCCTCTTCAGGCAGGTGCTCTGCAACCTGGCCACCTCTGCTATCCCACTTCACACAAAAGTGGGATGAGCTTTCTCTGCTTGGAACTCAGAGAGGGGCAAGATAGAAGCAGGGAGACCAGAGAGGAAGGAACAGTAACAACCGGGGCAAGAGGGTGATTGCTCCACTAGAGTGGTGTGGTGAGAAATGATCAGATGATCTGAATTTGCTGAAGGATTCTCCATGGCATGGGAAAGACAGAAGGGTGGCCATTATGATAGTGTCTTGGACAACTGGAAGAAAGCTATTTTTCCGAGCTGATGCTGAGTACAAGAAGATTCAAAGGGCCTTAGAAATAGTACATTCCAAGCTGGTATGGTGGTATGCACCTGTAATCCCAGCTATCAGGGAGGCTGAGGCTGGGAATCATTTGAGTCCACAGGTTCAAGACAACCCTGGACAACATAGCAAGACCTACTCTCTTAAAATGAAATAAATAGGACATTCCAAGCCAGTATTTCTCAAACTTGACTGCCCATTAAAGTTACCTGGGGCACTTAAACACCACACTGTCCAGGCAGCACACAAGACCAGTGACTTCAGGTTTGGGGGGGTGGAAGGGTGGGGGGGGGGACTTAGTCATTGTTTTAACAAAATTCCCCAGGTAATTCCAATGTGTGACTATGGTTGAAATTCCCTCTGTTGGGCCCCATTCCCTCTCAATACACACTCCAAGCAGTGGGCAGACTTCTGGTGCAATCATTGGGATGACCTTTCCACACCAGGAGCTGTGGAGTAGAACGGTGTGTGCCTCCCAGCACCTCTGCCAGCCATCGTCTGTGTTTTAGCTTATGCTGTCAGAGCTGGCTCCTCTTAGGCCTGACAAATGTCTATAATGGTTCTCAAATGCCTTTTGTGTTCTCTTGGCTCTGGCATTCTCTCCTCCCCCCATTTGTTCATCCCCATGATGATGATGCTCTTTCAGCAGGTGAGCACACTCATGCATGCGCACACCCACTGGGAGGCATGATCATGGGTAGGGTGCACTACCACAGGTGCTTGTCTTAGAGGCTAATGGTGGAAAAAGTCTGACCAACTCGTTTACTCTATAACCCCCACCCCCTCTTCTTCTCAAGCCTCTCATCTCATTTTCTCGCATTTACTCTCATTTTCTATACTTTTTCTCACAGAAATAGCTTCCAGCCCTTTTGTTCTGTGAACTCGTGTCTCGATAGTCACAAACTTGTTCTTTTTGGGGGCCTGCATTGCCTATAACTGAATATGTATGGACTCCTGTGGGAACCAAAAGCCCCTAGCAGCTGTTAGCAGGTGAAAGGTGGGCAAATTACCTCAGACTGCCTCACAAGGGAAAAGCTGATCTTTAAACCCACCACTATCAGGTTTGCCTACCCGGGCATCACTGCAGTGCCAGACCAGAAACAGTTTTTTAACAAGAGCATATGGAACCAAGAGTACTCAGAGCCACCCAGGCCCCTGAATGCCTCACTCTAGTCCAGTCAACACCAAGTCCAGGTTTCCAATAGCTTTTTCCCTCTTGTCAGGGACAGACGCAACAAAGACTTCTTTTCAGTGAGCTACCTTCTCATCAGGAACACTCGTAACTAAGTCCAGGTTTTCAAAAGCTCGTGGTTTTTCTTCTCGGTCAGCCCACGGCCTGGGCTGGGTGTCTCCATGGCACCCATTCCTTCCTTTTCTGGTTTGGGCGTTTGGTCCATGTCCATCTCCTTGCATGCACTTTTATGAACTCTCATCCCATGTTCTCATGACCATGCTGTCCTCTCAGGAGGCTTTGTTCCTCGCTCCACAGGCTTTGCCAGGTCTCTGCTCGGTGGTATCTTCCTCCTCAGTTGCATCTTATTACAGAGATGAGACCACAGCCCCCCAGTTCATCCTCATCATCCCCTTACAGAACCAAGAAGGGAGCCCTGTGGATAAAGAATATATGGACTCCTGGGGTGGTGGGGGGTTGTGATGTAGTCAGCTGTCATCACCAGTAGTAAATACCAGGTTCACCAGTCTGGTTCTTTATTGATCTTTGCAGTTACACAGATGAGCCAGGCAAGGCAGGACAGGGCCAGGACTACGTTTAGGGGAGGCAGACAAGCTCCTCTGCCCCTAGGAATCTTTACACTCTCTAGGCTGTCTCTTGGCTCTCTCTTTTCTCTCTCTCTGGCATCCTCTGTGCTCTCTTATGCTCTTGCACATCTTAATCCCCTCTCTCCTAGGCCCAGCTGTGCACAATCACACATGCATGCACCCACTGAACTGCACAGTCCTGGGGAAGACATCAACACCCGAGGTGCTGGTCACACAGGTCTAAGGTGGAAGAAGCCTGACAAGCTCACCCTCTAGGGATCCTGTTCTGGTTTACTACCATTTCAATCAGACCTGCACTAAGAAGGAGGAAACCAGGCACTTCAACTGCAGACATACAGGAGAGGAGAGGAACAAATACAGGTCCTAGGCACACTCATCACCTGGGTAGGACCCAAACAAAACATGATTGGAACCACAAAATACAAGACTGTGAGGCTAACTATCGTGATGACCAGTTACAGAACTCTACCCACAATGTCGCTGGCACCTGGGGAACCAAACCCCTGGTCCAGAGGTGTGTGCAATGTGAGGCTCCCTCCTTTTCCAGTGGGGGAGGAAAGCCACAGAGGCGTGACTGTGGTGCTAGGGTAGAACTGTAGACCACAAGAAAGGAGGTGAGCTGGACCAACCAAATGAGGACGCATGGAACCCAGTGAACACATGGGTCTGGAGAAAAGGCCATCTCCTCCACCTGAGGAAGTGCCAAAATCGAGGATCCTGGAGAACCACACCACACACCTGCCCTATAAGAGGTTCCCAACATGCTCAGCCTGGCTGCCTGCCTCAGTTACTCCTGGAGATCAGAGCAGCCTAGACTGCTGTGTTTTGGGAGCCCAGGTCCTCACCAAGGAAAAGGACATTACTTCAGAAAAGGAAAAAAAGCAGTGGGCCAAGCACCAATAGATGACTTACAGTAAGAGAGAGGTTGGAGTGACTGGAGTGGGCAAAGGGAGAAGAGGGAGCAGAGTGGTGGTGTAGGGGTGCATCGTTGGTAGGGCCGTACCTCGGGGGAACAATAACTATATAAATATGACCAGTTGTATGAAAATAAGAATAAAAAAAATTACAAAAACTAGAATGTATGGACTCCATTTTCTGCATGGGTTACTAGAGTATATCGCAGGCACCTGGCAAGTTGTGGTGGGTAGCTCCCTGAGGTGCAGTTATTTAAGTTTTTATTTGAAATAATTGTGTATTTACAGAAAGATGATAAGAATTCCCTGCTTGCTTCATGCAAATTCTCACTCAAATTCTCCGGATGTTACCACACATAATTATCATCTTACTCCCTCTTGTCATCCCTCCCTCCCCCTTCCTTTCTACACTCACACACTTCTGAATTGTCTGAACTTTGTTGGCATGATACCCCTTTATTGTTAGGTAACTGAATTCAGGGCTTCACATGCTAACTTTCACTTCAGTAGAAAGGGTTTTCTTCCAACTCATCAGATGTAATTACAGTGATTCATTGGGGGGAAATCACATTACAGTAGCATAAACACACTGTTCAATTGGCAGTAAACTTGCAAACCTCTGAGATGAGGTTCAGGGACTAACACAGGAGGAAAGCATTTGGGGCCTAGAGACTCCAGGGTATAGAGTCTAAAGCACATCAGATTGATTTCTGCTCATGCATTTATGCTGCTTCCGAAGCGTATTATCAGGAATACCTGGTAGTTTTTGAACTTGACCTCTGGCCACAGCTAGACTTTTATCTGTCCTTGTCTTAAATGTTTATCAATGTGAATAAGTGGTCACTTTCATTTTAGATGGCTAACATCAGCCATTTTAATTATACCCATTTCCTGATCAATCAGGATCATTATATCAACACATATGGCAACCGATTATACCAATAATGCTCTTATATCAAAATGATACATACTGATCTTACTGGTACAATTTGGAGTACTCCACAGTGGCTTTGAGAACCAGAACTACTTCCCCTTCTTCATCCCGGGAAAGCTCAGCCGAATTCCCTATCTCAGGAACTATGTAAGACCTGGTGCCCAGCAGTGCTGTCACATGCCCGGCAGAGGGCAGCAGTGCATCGAGAGTGAGCCACTAGCTCTGTGACTGAACTTTAAAACAGACTTAATTGAGAAACTATGCAAAGCACTTATCCAGCAACTATTAACTACTCATCAGAAACTTTATTTGTAATGTTATCACTTTGATCTGAGCAGGGACTCTCCGGGCAATGCAGGAGAAGGAACTAGCCTCATTACTGCTGTGGAGGCAGAGGCAGAGGGCAGGGCTGGATGTAGAGATGGGCACAGAGGAGGAAATGATGGTTGGAAATGAAGGTTGGTACCGATGGTGGGTGATATTTACCTGGGGTATCCCGGACCAGTTGGAACTAAAATTCACACATGAAAAATGTATTTCATAGTATAGTCCGGATCCTACCAGTGCCCTACTTCCAGTTCCCCAGTGCTCTATAACAGATCCACGGAGGAGGAACTGCTGCCGTCTCAGGCTGTCTTTTTTATTTTGGTTGGGCAAGCACACGAGCCTGAGTCCTGATTCTGTTACTGACTGTCACCTTGTGGCTTTGAACATGTTTCCTAGCAGTTCTGTGCTTCGGTTTTCTCATCTGTGAGGTGAGGTAATCATCATGACTAGTCTTTGGCACTGTGGGGAAGATACATGAGTTAGCCCAAACTTGGGAAGAGTATAGATTGGCCTCTGAATTTTAAGAAACATTAGAGATGATTATGTCAGTACCTGGTCTCCTTTTCTCATGTGTTTGTATTTTGCTTTTTCGTATTACTCCCTGAGATAGTACTGTTGGGGAAGGAGGAATGACTTGCAGGTCTGGGACTCCCTGCCCTGAACTTCATTTTGCATAAGTGGCTGCTTGCGATGAACTTTCTAGAGTCACAAGTTAACCTTGTGCAATTTTCATATGACCAGTCTGGGCTTTCTGTCCTTTATTGCTGCAAACATACTAGGGAGCAAGGGAGCTTTAAAAAATAATGGGGTCATATAAAAAATGACTCCCAGACAACGAGAAGAGACTCCCAAAGATGGGACATTTCAGACGTCAATGGGAGCAGTTAATTGATTAAAAATCAATTATATTTAAATAATTAATTCATAATGATACTTAAAAAAGCTCAATTGATCATCACTGGAGGCGGCTAGCCAGTAAATAAAACAGTAAAAAGTGGGAAAAAAGCATTTATCCTGCACTTTCTGAATAAACTGTCCCATTGGTATTAAATATATTACCAAAAAAATATCCATCTTAAGATACTAGAAAAAGATCAAACTAAAGCCAAAACAGGCAGAAGGAAGGAAATAATAAAGACTAGAGACAGAGTTAATGAAATAGGGAAGACAAAAACAAGGGAGAAAATTAGCAAACCCAAAAGTTTTCTTCACTGAAAACATCAACAAAATGGAAAAAATTCAGTGAGACTGACCGAGAACAAGAAAAGCCTCAAATT
This sequence comes from Uropsilus gracilis, assembly GCA_004024945.1. Taxonomy (NCBI): domain Eukaryota; kingdom Metazoa; phylum Chordata; class Mammalia; order Eulipotyphla; family Talpidae; genus Uropsilus; species Uropsilus gracilis. The sequence continues at coordinate 27,895 of PVHY01017441.1, forward strand.
GCTTAAATCAGGAATGAAAATGGGAACATTGTAATCAGAAGACTGGAGTTTGGGCCACCTGTCACCACCGAATGCCAATGAAGTAGAGACAGGAATTAAATCTTTATATGTTTTAAATCAGGCAGCCGGCAAGCTGGAAGAGGGGGTTAGCACCCTAAAGAATTAGTCTTGACATTTCATTTCCAGCTGGTTTTTTATAGTGAGTTGAACGGTGATAGTTCCGCAACAGGGTGGCCTTCATCAGTGCCAGGAGCTTGTGATGTCGGACTCCGGAGCCTTTATCGCCCTCCGGGACACCTGGCCTCACACTCCCAGTGCACTGAGCCCCATCTTCAGACAGCACTGGCTCTCTGCACTACACACACACGTTTCCCCCCACCCCCCATCCCCAACCCCCGGTGTCCTTGGGCTAGAAAATTTACTTAGAGCAGACAGTCCATCAACAATGTGTGTGTGCAGATTTCTTACTATACAGTGCACAGTATCTTACTTAATCTCTCCCTCCCTACCCCCTGTCAACATCACTATTAACCTTACAGAAATAAAAACATGGATGGACTTAGAAGAATTCATATTAGCAGAAACAAGTCAAAAAGAAAAAAACAGAAACCAAATGGTTTCACAACTATATGGGACATGGGAAAGATAAACAAAATCCATGAAGAAAGGCAAAACAAGTCAACAACCAAATTGAAGTATACGACCTGGGGGGGAGGGGATGGGATAGGGTGGGAACGGTCTGGGGGGGGGAACCCCAGAGATCACAGATGTGAAATTCATATATAAATATTTTAAAAAATAAAAAAAAGAAATAAAAAGTTTATACACCACAAGAGAATTATGAGTGACTATTTGCTAGCAAAATGAATGAATGGATGGATGAATAAATAAAAAGGACAAATTCTAGAAAAATACAAACTACCAAAACTGACTCTGTACGCAGACATGGCCAGGTGAGTGCTACTACAGCAATCCGGATGGTGTATTGATTGCTCCTTGGACCAGGGTGGTTGAACCGGAAAGTTGGGGTATATGGGACCCTACCTTTTTTAGAGGTAGAACCAGTGGAGTTTGCTGATGACTTGGATATAGGGTGAATCGAGAATGATTCTTAGATGTGAACCAGGCTCCACACGTGAACAGAGTGCCCCTGATTCTTTGTTAAGAATCTCACTATTTAGTGGGACCAAAGGTAGTTATGGTAGGGGGGGTTGAAGAGGGGGACTTGGAGTGAGTGGAACATGACATAACTGGAGGGAGGTTGCAGAGAATGCTCCTGAAGGGAAACATTTGAAACATCTTTCCCTTCCCCTCCCTCCACTTTGGAAATCAAAACTCTTGGTAGTAAAGTCTTACTCATCTGGGAATTGACAAGGCTGGCCAGGCCTGACTGCTGCTTTGCTGTGTTTGTTTCTCTTATCTCTGTTTTGACAGTCTCTCTTTGCTGAGCTTCAGGTGGGCGTCAGCATAATTGGATTCGCAGAATTAACAATCCTTCTTATTCTGCCTACTAAGTGGGATTGACTTGAATGTCATTTGCATATGTTAAATTGCTCTGTGAAAATCACTTCCTGTCTACACAGGAGTCTGATAACTTAAAGGACTTAATAACTTAAAAGAAGGATCAGCTTAAGGAATTCCTTAAGGAGCTGCTTTAATTTGCATTTCTCCAGAAGCAGACATCTAGACACATTGTATACTTGGAAGTGAGTTCAGTACTGAACCTACCCTGGTGTGGACAGAGAAGCGTGTAGTAATGACTACTCTGGGAACTCGCGAGAGTACATCTCTCAGGGTCGCCGCCTTAGCGAGGGCGAGAGTCCTGCAGCCCGCTTCTCCTGCTGGCTGAGGAGAACTTCTGGGAAATAATAAAGACTGCACATGTACCCACTGCGTGAGCTGAGGTCATTCCTGCAAGCCAGAGGCAGCTCCCAGGCAAAGTCCCTGCTTGAGAAGCCTGCATGTGGGTGGTGAGTGCTGAGGGATTGTAGGTAGAGCAGTGACAGCACTACCAGCGGCTGAGGGAAGCCCTGGGCTGCTGGAAACAAGGCAGTGACCAGGTGGGCCTGCAGACAGTCTTTCCACCTCGGTGTCAAGGGTCCTGCTTTGCTGTCTGTGGCAGCTTCGTGCTTTGAGATGCTCCCAGCTTATACACAGAGCAAAAGATTCCCCTGATCGTTCTGATGGAGGTTAAGAGTGGAAAATTTGGAAAGGAGACACCACGAGGCCAGAAACCTGCCCACACAAGGCTAAAGCTGGAGGTGAGGTAGAAATGATAAAGAGTGGTTAACAGCTCTAGAAATGAAAAATCCTTAGGCCCAGCACTATAGCAAGTACTGGATGTTCTAGAAAGTATCAATGGCACAACCAGAGGTAGGGATATGGAGACTGAAGGACGGTATAGAAACTTGCTGGTCCTCACAAAGCAACCTAGTCACACCCTAGAAGTAATTTAACAAAAGTTAACAACCTACAAAGAAATGAGCCCCTTCCAAAGAGATGACTCTATCAGTGCAAGTCTGGCCTGGCAAGGGGCAGGGCCCTCCTGCTGGCCTAGTGACGACACAAGTGTTTGTCCACCAGCCTTTTCCCTTCACAAAGCAGCAGAGGCAGCTCTCCTCTTATTATTATATATCTTTTTTGAGACTAGGTCTCACTATTTTTGCCCGTGGAACCGCAGGCTCTCGTTGCTCGGGGTACCACAGACTCAAGCAACCCCCAGCCTCAGCTTCACAGGTAGCTGGGATTACAGGCGCATGCCACCACTCCCAGTTATTTTTTGGGACTAGGTCTTGCTGTGTTGCCCCGAGCGGGATCCCTAGCCCCAGCCGCTTCATAGGCTGAAGCTTATAGGCACGAGCCACCATCGGCTAGGTCTCCTCTTAGGGCTGCCCACCTGTGACTATGTGGGCATCTCTTAACAAACCAGGGCAGCTCTTTCTGGCCCCTTGTGTCTGTGTGTAGTGCAACCATCCTGTTTGTGACACCAGTGGTACTCCAAGTGAAACTGGGTGGCCCTAACCCCCCCCCCACTCCAGGTTGTAGCATTTAACAAGGTACTCTGCTCCCATTGGCTGGTGGCAGTTTAAAAAGGAGAAGTTGGAGGAGCGGCGTGGAGGAGAAGCCGCGAGCGAGAAAAGTTGGAGGAGCGGCGTCCGGGAGAAGCTGCGAGAGGGGGAGAGAGAGAAGTTGGAGGAGCGGCGTCCGGGTAGCGGCCAGAAGTGGGAGTTGGAGGAGAAAGCCCCCTGGAAGAGTGAGCTGGAGGGGACGAGGAGCCATGGCGGCCGGCAGAAGTGTGGCCAGGGTGGAGAGTGTGGCGTTGTAGCAAGGTGCTGTGGGGAGCTGGTACCTAGAGACGGCCAGCGATTTGGAAGGCTGATTCATTCATCAGCCACCGTGGAAGAAGCTTGAAGCACCCGGGAGAAGTCGAGCAGCGTGGGACACCGAGAGAAAAGAAAGGAAAGAGGAGACGCCGGCGAAAGGACTGGACTTTGCCAAAGTGGCTGATGAATGAATC
>PVHY01017442.1:0-31411 GCA_004024945.1 Uropsilus gracilis
CCCCAAAAGACCAAAGACAACATATACTAGCATGATTTGAATTTTACGGATGATACCCTACTAATATTTTTGGTTTAGCACCATCTGTTTATCTGAAATTAAATTTCTGGCAAATGGTCATGCCAGGAGATGCTGTTTTTATTTTTATGTGCAGCTGAAACACAGAATAATAAAAATCTGCTTGAGTTGAAGAAATATGTTCATAAAATGTTTCTTTTTTAATCTGAGTTGGCTGAGAAAATGACTTTTTAATCTAGTGGCAGCTGCTTTCATTTGGCTGGTTTTCAGTCTAAATAGTTTATGTTGGAGACAGATCATTTGTTTTATATTTGGATGCAGTATAACAAACAGTGCCTTTTGAGCTCTGAGGAGGACCCAGATTTCACAGCCATCGTATTCTCTCTTAGGCTACCTTCCTAATTATTTCTTGTTCCTTTGACCAACGCAAGTGACATGTGATTGGTCTATAAATTAAAAACACAAGCGGCAAATTGCATGCCACGCGGTTGTCGTGGTATTTTTATTCGACTCTAAGAAAATCACATCCCACACATTAATTGGCATTTGTTTACAGGAAGGGAAAACGGTGGCTTTTGAAACTATGACTCAGTGGAAACACTGCTTGTCACACTGCACTCCCTTAGGGCTCGATGGGTGATTCCATCCTGAGCCAGGTTCCTCCCAAAGGGGTGTTAATTAAAGAGAGCCACCTCTTGGCACCTCCCGCTCCAGCTCCACTTCCCAATCCCCCAGCCGCCTCTGTAATCAGCAGCATGTGCTGGAGGTCTGCTTTCAGGGAGAGGCATGCAGCCACCGCCACCGCCCCTGTTTCAAAGGCAGAGGCAAGGGCAGGGTTCCATTGCCTCACTTCAAAGTCGGAGCAACCAGACCTGCGTTGGCGACACCATTAATATTTGTCGTTGACTGGGACTAGATGAAAGCATGGCTTTCAGAGACGAGAGCTCTTGTGGTCCTGCCTTTGTGCCCCCAGCCCTTGGCATGTGGGTCTCATTATGTTTGCCCAATCGACCAACTTTTCGCACAGGCCGGTGTGAGGTGACTTAAGTGTGCCAACTTCTGCTACTACCGCCACACAATGCCCAACTTTGGAACGTAGAGCTTGGTTTTCAGGGACAAACTTCTGACTCAAACACTGGAAAACTTTTTAAAGAGGATTGCAGTATTCGCTTGCTGAGACAGCCATTCCAAGACACCACAGGATGGGTGGCTGAAGCGATAGCGGTTTGTTTCTCACAGTCCTGGGAAGTCCAGGGTCAAGCTGCCTGCCCATTCTGTCCCCTGCGAGGGCTGTCCTCTTGGCTGGCGGGTGGTCACCTTCGAGCTGTGTCCTCACACTGTGGGTGGAGAGCGAACAAGTAGCAAAGAGACCTTGGAACGTCAGCGTCTTGGGGGATTAGCGCTCTGCTCGGTGACCTCATTGACCTCGTTGCACCGTAGCTGCCTCCTAAACACAGTCCCCCCAAACACAGTCACGTGGTGAGTTAGGGCTTCAACAGACAAAGTTGGGGGAGGCCAAACTGACAATGGACACACGTAACGATTGACCTGACTGGGAAAAAAAGCACTTTAATATGAGGACATGTTTGGTATTAATATTATTGCCTTTTAATCTCATGTCTTTAGAAGGAGGCAGTTTTGGAATTTTCTATTTAGGTCAAAATTATTCCCAAACTAATCTACTGAGTATTAAGAGTGAAGGGAGTCAGGTTAGTCATTCCGGTGGGGGAGGAGAGGAGAGGGGGGGAGGGGTATGGATGCACCAGCAAGGGGACCCAGGGGCTTCTGGGCTGCTGCAATGTCCTTTCCCTGTGTGGTGCCGACTCGAAGGGCATGACCTGCTAGGGGATATTGGCTGAGCTGTTCAGAAGTCATTTGTGCACTTTCTGTGTGTGTGTTATCAGTCAGTCAGAAGTTAAAACACAGGAAAAAGACAACCGAGTGATACATTTCTACCCTACCACGCATCAGCCACACAATTGTCCCATCGTCCGGACCAAGACAGCGAAGGGGCCACGCCTGCTTTGTCCTTCCCTGCTCCGAAAGTCACTGGGGGTTCAAATCAATGAGCTGGAGCCTGGGACAAAGCCTCTCCTGATCTAAGGTTGAGTATAATATTATCTTCCCACAGGCGCAAGCAGAACTGCAGACACAGTGAAAATTTCTAGCTGACATGACTTGATGCTGTTTTTCTCAGCCTGGTAGCTTAGCAGCTGGAGGCGAGAAAGTCAGGTTTCCAGGGAACGGAGACGGCTTTCTGGGATGGGGCAGAGGATTCCAGATCAGAGGCCTAACTGGGTCCTCTCAGGAACTGGCAATTTTCAGCGGACGGTAAACAAACGGCGCTGTGCTGGTGCAGGAAGCTTCCAGTGTCCGGGGAGGCCACTTCCCTGCTCCTGTGTGGAGTTGCAGGCTCAAGCGACATGCTTGGGGCCCAGATGTCAGTGTTCCAGAAGCTTCACACATACCCTTGAGGAGGAACGTGGCTTCTTAAAGATGGTTGCAGTAAAGAGTCTGCGCCACGTAACTCTTTAGACAGACAGTGGCTTTGTGGGTGAACCTCCAGCTTTACACACAGATCGAAGATGGGTTCAGAGCATGCAGCCTACATGCCCTTGTTCCCAGCGACGGCACTCATTGGGGTCCGCTGTGCGTTCACATCACACAGGACTCCAACGGCACCAGCTGAATTTCTCCAAACCACTCAAATGTGTGGAGCTGATGGTGCCACATGTGTGGAGCTGATGGTGCCCAACAGGGATTCCCTTGTTCCGGGAGAGCTGGCTCTGCCCACAGCAACCTTGGTAACCTTGTGCCATCTGTCTTGTGTAAAACTAGCCCAGATCGCCACTTACCTTTTAAAATTGTTGAGATGTGATTTAGAAATAGCTGCAGAAAATGCTTGTATAAAGCACTTGCACACTCTGTCATCAGTACCTTGTCTTGTGGAAAGTAATGACCTTTCAGTGGTTGAAAAGTTCTGGTTGGCTGTTTGCAGGGTGTGAGCGTAGGTGCTGGCCTCAGGCCGATTTCTTGATGCTCTGCTGAGCTAAGAGATACTAGATGTCTGTAGTCACGTTAGGCTCTACATGCTGGTACGTTTCCAAGCACCTGGAAACTAACCAACCAAGCACCTGGAGAAAAGAGACCTGGTCGAGGCCTCCTCTCGCCGCCATTACCCAGCCGTTCCACCGCGGTTTGGTTCTCAGAGAGGCTTTTCTCACTAGGCTCAGAGTAGGCCTCTTGTTACCTTGGTACAGGAGCTAGAGGCCACCGGAGCCTGGCCTGCGAGCCCCAGGCGCCCTGTGCCCTTTCCTCAAAGAATGTGGATTGTTTCCAGAGTCCTTCACCTCTCATCCTCCATAATCCCAGATCAATGTGCCCTAAGCCTCTGCCTTTTTTCCAAAGCAAAGAAGTAATCACCACACCCCCTTTTACGACCAAGAGGAATGTAGTTTGGGGGTCTGATGGGGTTTATCCGGAGGGATAAATGGATAGGTTTATCCGTAAACATGTTTTCTCTATCTAAGACTCTCATCTTCACTCTCAGACTGAGGTCACCTTCTTGCTTGTCATGTGAAGTCTCTCCCTCTCTGTCCTTGATACCCAGGTCCCTAAACACAGGGTCAGTATCCCTGGTGCTCCCCACGATGCTTTAGAATCCCGAACAGCGTATATTCCTGATACATGTGTCACTACATCGATTGTTTTCCCTTTGCTAACCGTTCTGGTGTTGTTTTGATGACTCCAAGAGCTCAGAGGGATATGGATGATTTCCTTTGTGCCCCCCCCAAAGACCCCCAGCATTGCATTAGTCACCTGGAAGCCTATTACAAATGCAGAGTTTGGGGCCCCTCCTTAGAGGCAAGCTACAGTGGTAGAATCTGCATTGTAATGCGATCTCTCAGCGGTTCCTACACACATGCAAATCAGTCAGCAAGTAACCCCTTCTCACCACCTCTCCCGCAGGGCGAGGACTGCTGTTATTGAGGAGGAATTTCTCTAGTTCATGTCCCTTCCTGTAAAATATCCTGGGCCTGTGTGACTCCGTAAGTCATTTTCACTTCCAAGCCTTCACATGAACCCATCCACTTGAGTCTTCCCAACTCGACAGATGGTGGAGAGGGTGGCCTGGGGAGTGAGGGCAGGCGGACGGAAGAGACAAGGATTTGAAAATACTGCACCTTCGGCAGGGGAAGGCAGGGAGCCTCCCTCACCGCAGCACCCTGAGGCCGTGCTAGGTGGACCTGTAGAAACAAAATGGCCGAGACATGCTGGCCTTCGTGGTCAGTGACCAGTGACGCTGAGGCAGGGTCCTGAGCTTGTTTGAAGATGGTGGTAATCACGAGGGGCGGGGCGGGGGGGGGGGCTTCCTCAAACAAAAAAAAAGGGCACATTCTCCAGGGAATTAGGGACTAGTCTGCTTGGTTTATGGTTTCTTCTCCCTGGGCTTGGGCAGCTGAATCTCTAGGGAGGAAGAACTGTATTTTTAACAAATGTTTCAGGTATTCATACCCACAGGCGCGGCTGAGTGAGTGGGGAATGTGGATTCTGTGCCTAGTATTCTAGAAACATTCTTTCTAGAGCTCACAACAAGCCTAAAAAGAAATCTCAGGGCATTTACCTGACTGCATTTTGTAAACCCAAGTTCTGTCATCTGACCGGTGGCAGATGGGCAGTGGCCATTGGTGGAGGGTGCCATCCAGGCTGGCCTCACGCTAATCTTTGCTCCTTCCTGTCATGCTGTGGCCTTGCTTGAGGATGGGGCGCTCCCAGGGTTATCCTACTCAGGGCACACTCGGGTTCCAGTTCCCCTCCCCTCCCCTTGGGTGTGACAGTTTCTACAGAAGTTCCCTGACTCGATCTGAAATTACAACATCAACTTCCAGATTTGGATAGAATTATGCAAGGAAACCACTGCAGAGACCTCACAGGGTGTAGCCTTCCGTGCCTCCTGCTGCAGTTAATAACCAGTGTGGGAGCAAAGCACCATTTCCCCTTCCTCTCCAGGCCCTGCCAGGCTGGCAAATAATCAAGTTAACATCAGGCAGATGGACAAGGCAAGAAACCAAAAGGAAGCGCACAGCTCCAGCGCAGGCAGAGACCTGATGGCCTAAGTCCTCTCCTTAAAAGAACTTCAGGGGTGCTGCTGCGGGTGGGGGGAGGTCCCCAGAGAGGCACAGTAAACAAAGGTGGGGCTGCTTTGCAGCTGGAAGTTGCAGCCTCTCCAGGGAGACAGGTCAGTGATGATTAGGGCTTCACATAAGCCACATCCTTTACAAAAGGACAGCCTCTGCCCAGCTTCCCGAGCCCCTCTGATGCAATCGTCTTAGGCCAAAGAGACGTATTTTGGAGGTGGCTGGTTTTGGTCGCCACTAACCTCCCAGAGACAGGCTGCTGTTCTCAACAGGATGGAAAGTAGGGTTCCCTCTGGTCACTGAGGATTTCTAGTTGCCTTGGCATGAAAGCAGTTTCCAGAAGAGATGAGAGCAAGCACATATTGCTCCTGCCCTCTGAAACCTTATTTTGTTTCAAGAAATCCCTGGAAAGAAAAGACACACGTTGAATATAGCAATGTTAGCTAGAGATAGTAGCAAGAACAGGGCACCATCTGGTACAGTTGAATAATTGTCAAGGTTGGCTTTTCTTTAAACGCTGCTTCTTCTGCTTCCTCCTTCGTCCACCAGTATCCAGTCACTAGAGCTCAAAGTCATCTGGTGGTGACGTGTTGGTATTGCAAGAGTGTGCGTACATATTCTGCTCCTCAACGTGGGCTCGCTTTGGAAAATCAAATGCAACCTTTGACCTTCCTCTATTGATCTCCTGTTGTAGCTACAGCCCCCTTTACAGATTTGTTTCCAAAACTGCTGATTCCACGCGAGCTGTGCAAACCCCAATATGAACCCTGGGCTCTGGAAACCAAGTATACCTTTTTCACAGGCACCTTTCATTTCTGTATTTTATAGTATTTTATAATGTCTATACCAGCACTTTCACGGTAAAATGTACAAATTTGGAAACAAATATGTGTACATATGTATAGTGAGTACATGATGAAGGTGTCCTTACCCCTTGGGATACTGGCTCAAAAGCTAACAAACTTCTCATACCATAGTATATTAACTCTTCCCCTCAGCATCTTAACTTGTCCTATCAACTCTTAACTCTTCCTATCAACTCTTCCTATCAGCATGTTATCGCTCACCCGATCAGAGTGTCTTCTACCTTGTTCATTCAGTTTATGTTTACTGAACTAGGTGATAGCACGTGCTAAATGTTTCAGTGTATGTACAAGGATAAGGCTTCTGTGTGCTCTTATGAAGTTTGCTCTCTGGAATGAAGATGATAATGGTAGTCATTTTGGAGGCGGTAACAACAATAATGGTGGTACTGATGATGGTGGTGATGGTGATGATGGTGATGGTGGTGGTCATGATGGTGGTGATGGTGATGATCGTGATGGTGGTGGTGATGATGGTGGTGATGATGGTGAAGGTGATGATGATGGTGCTGATAGTGGTCATCATGATGGTGATGATGATGGTGATGATGGTGAGTTGGTGGTCATCATGATGGGGATGATGGTGATAATGTTGGTGATGGTGGTGATGATGGTGGTGATAATGACCAAAGAAGAGTGGAGAAGAAAGCCTTATTAATTGTTGGCATGAAAGCAAAACTGGAATCAGCTGCTTCTCCTCCCTGCTATCTGTTAATGTGACACCTTTCTCTAAGGGTGACGCTGTTCCCTGCTCCGTTCATCCTGCTTCCAATAGACCTTAAAAATCCTTTGTGATAATCTTCAGCATGTACTAGAATTCTCAGCTTCCTAGGATTCAAGCCTTGGGCACAGGAGGTTTTTCTAGGCCCTTGCCACTCTTGTGTATTTCAGTCCTCACCACTCTTCAAGCTGTGAAAACTGTGAGTCATGACTCCCATATGGTGGGATTCCCTCCCTCCCTTGATCCACATGCCTGCCCAGCCATCTGCTGCCACTCTCAAGGTTATGGAACAAGAGATGACACAGGGAAAGGAAAGGAAAACACCAGGAAATGAGCACTGTTTTATAAATAAAATCAGAAAAAGATGTATCTGCTTATTACAAAAGTAATTTGTATTCATTACAGGAAAATCAGAAAATGAAGCACAAAAATAAAACAAAGCAAATCACAATCTCCCTCAGAGTGTCATTAATCACTCCAACCATCTCCAAGTATGCTTTTTCAAACCTGCATCCTCTGTCTAGCTTGCTGGCTCTCGGATAAAATGGTATCATGCCACGTTATTTTATACCCTCCTTCTTGAAACTGAATCATGAGCATCTTTTCATGTCTGTAAATATACCCCCACACGTCTTTTTAATGTCTAAGGAGTATTTGCCATGTAAGACATTATTTCAATTTGCTTCAATTTGTATACCAAAATGGGGAAGATTATGTCCGCCCTCATGTTAGGATGACATAATTTCCCCATCTAACATTCAAGTCATTTCCATAATTTTTGCTTTTAAAAACAACGCTGCACTGAATACCCTTGCAGCCCAGTCTTTGTCTCTACCCGGAGTTTTGAAATGAGTGCCTGGGCCCCTTCTCTTCAGCTCTTCTCACCACTCATCTCTCCTGCCTTTGTCTGCCTCTCAGGCCACCTCAGTGGGCTCCTTCACCCTCCAGCCCGCTGGGCAGAAAAGGCTCAGGGGAGACCTGGGGGGAGGGTAGCAGAGAAGGGCCGCGCCTCCTCAGCATTGTCACCAGCTGCACTCTGGCTCTGACGATGGCCAGCCGATGGCCAGCTGCCTGGCTCATGCTCTCCCAGAGCCCAGGTTCCAGGGGCTTGCTCCCACAGGGCACCATGCCACCCTTAGTGACTCTCCTGCCCTTGCCCTCGCTGGTAGAGGTCTTCATTTAACCCTTCCCCTGACTAGGTGGGAGCATGCTGGCTGTTTCCTGATAGGATCAGGGTAATAAACACATGTTCCTCCTCTAAGCATTTTCTGTGTCCTAACTGTCCCTACTGGCGGCATTGGGGACCCGGACGGATGGTGTAGGAAAGCCAAGAATTCCCTTTTCTGTCTTTAACTTAAGACCTGGACACCAGTGTCCATGAGCAGCTATCCTGTTTCTTTCCCTCAGGCTCCTTCATTACTACCCTGGGCCTCACCTGAGGCACAGTTTGTGAGGGGGGGGAGGGGCACAAGGAAGTGCCCAGAGAGCCCAGAGGCCTTCCTGCCTGGGCCGTGGACCCCCAGGCTCTGCTTTATCTTCATCTTGCTTTTGAGGCCTGTGAGCCTCCCTGGAGCCTGGAGGCCGAGTGACTTGAGAGGGGTGGTGAGGCCATTTTGTAGACTGGTTTTTTCTTTTTTTTTTTTTTTTTTAGACTAGGTCTCGCTATGTTGCCCGGGGAACTGCAGACTCTCATTGCTCGGGGTACCCCGACTCAAACGATCCCCAGCCTCAGCCTCCCAGGTAGCTGGGATTACAGGTGTTCACCACCAGGCCCAGCTATTTTCTGAGACTAGGTCCCACTATGTTGCCCCAGGCGGGTCACGAACCCACGGACTCAAGCAATTCCCAGTCTCAGCCTCCCCATCCTAGGCTTGGGATTAAAGCCACACGCCACCGCAGCCAGCTTCATTTCGTAGCCTGTTAACGCCTCAGCTCATAGCAACATTTATTTCTTTGCCTCTTTCTTCACTTTTGTCTCACGCTCTGTTAGGTGTTCTTGTTAAACAGTCAGACCTACATTTGCAGAACTTAGAGCTTGAATTTGGAGACCCCTCTCGTCATCTCACCTGTGACGCTATCTGTTCTGACTCGACAGAAGTATGTTTTCTTGAAAGTCTGAGCCCACCTTTACCTTTTTTGCCCTCTGGACTTGTGGGTGACGCTATCATTCTTCAGAGGTTCTTCGTGCATCTGCGTAGCTGCTTGTTCTCAGGTCTCCACAATCAAGTGTCTGTGTCATTTCTTCCATCTGCCTTCTCATCAGTGAACTTGCCTGCTAGACTAGTCATGAGCGATGGACCGCTCATTTTCTAGGAGATGAGCTTTTTTGATGCCCACATATTTGAGGTCCCTCTTGCTGCTGTGCTCCAGGTCCCTGCTCCCCGGTGCATTCCCTTGTTTTGGATGGAGTACCCATTCCCAAAGGTGGCGTTATTTGCTTTCAGGGTCAGAAAGATCCGGAGTTAAATAGCATCACTTAGTGGCTTTGTCCTGTTGAGGCCTCCATCTTTACTGAGACTCAGACTTCTGGCCTATCTCACAAGGTAGTTGTGAGAAGTAAGTGAGATGTCCTATATGGAAATGATTTAGCACAGTGTGGGGCTATGGGCACACAGACCATGTCACTTTCTGCTCCCCAGCTCTCTCTACCCAAACCCTCCTCCTTCCCACTTCATTTTCTCTTCTCCCCACTTCACATCCCCCTTCATTTGACCTTTTCTCCTCTTCCTTTTCCTTGCCCTCTCCACAGTTCTCCCCCTGCCATTCTCCTTCCCCTCTCCCCCTTGCCTCTGTTCTCCAATCCACTTTCTCTGACTGTGAGGCTGAGGAGGGCATGAGAGGAATTAGAAATGAAGTCGGGAACATGTTGGAGGATTCCATTGCTCCTTAAAAATAGGCAACAAAAGTTCAGGGAACTGTAATCTGAGGAAAACTCCAGATTATATATCCAGGCTGCCAATGGCTTTCCCAATACTCTGAGTTCCTTCATGAACTCTCTCCTGTGGCATCAAGGACACAAAGAATGATGGGAAGAGGTTGATAATGGTCATTATTTTACCACTTTTTGAAAAATGCCTGTCCAATGTTCCAGCTGAAGATTTGTTGTGGTGAATCTAAAGATAAACTCTCAAAGTGGTTACATAATCTGTCAAATAGTCTTATCTGGTGGAAGAGAGCTGGCTTGCTAACATGAGTCAGTTCAGTACTTCTGAGGTATTTGGAGGTGGTTTGGGAAGATGATTCTGGACTTGAGGAAAGTGTTGTATCAGCTGACAGGGGCTGCTCTCAGGGCTGGCTGCAGAGATGCACTGCGAGTCCTTTGACTAGAATTCAGACTTCGCTCCTTTCCTGTCCTAAGTGTAACCAGTTTTTAACTTTTCAAGGACTTTAGGTTGTTCTTAAGATCTTTGAAATTTATCCCACAGAATGCAAACTGGTCCAGTCACTATGGAAGGCTGTGTGAAGGACCCTCAAGCTACTGAAAATGAAGCTACCATTTGATCCAGCAACCCGACTTCTGGGAATCTATCCAAAGGACACCAAGACACTAATTCAAAAAGACTCCCGTATTCAGATGTTTATCGCAGCAGTATTCACAATCGCCAGGATATGGAAACAACCCAAATGCCCAAAAACTGATGGTTGAAAAAGATGTGGTGTATTTACACAATGGAATATTATTCATCAATCAAAAAAGACAAATTTGATGCATTTGTGATAACATGGATGGACCTAAGAGAGAATCATATTAGCAGAGATAAGTCAGAAAGAAAAAGACAGAAACCATATGGTCTCACCAATAGATGGGAACATAGTAATAACAAAAAGACAGGAAAAACCCAAAATAAGATGACATGAGGCTAGGGCAGGCTGCTAGGGGAGGGGGAGGGGGAGAGGGAGGGAGAAATTGGGGAAGGGAGGAGAACAGGGAGGTGGAGAGGAAGGCTCTCAGATGATGGGGTAGAGGGAGAACCCTGAGGAATGCAATGATGTTTTATATATATATATTATATATATATTATATATATATACACACACACACACACAAACACACATAGATGTATACTTATATGCACGAATATGTAAACAACAAAAAGATTAATAAAAAATAATTTATCCCACAATATCATGACAGAAAATAGCCTCTCAAAGTTGATTACATAATATATTATGTCTCCAAAGCAATAACAACTTATGCATATGTAAAATACATATGTAAGTTGTGAAGAATATTAAAACACAGACAGCCAGGCACGGTGGCGCGTGCCTGTAAGCTTCAGCCTATGAAGTGACTGGGGCTAAAGATCGCAGTTCAAGTTCCGCTCGGGGCAACATAGCAAGACCTAGTCCCAAAAAATAGCTGGACGTGGTGGCGCGCACCTGTAATCCCAGCTACCTGGGAAGCTGAGGCTGGGGATTGCTTGAGTCCGTGGTACCCCGGGCAACGTGAACCTGTGGTTCCACAGGCAAAAATAGTGAGATCTAGTCTCAAAAAAAAAAAAAAAAAAAACAGACAGACCAGGGCTGGAGCATTTATACCCAGGCTCTCTGACATGATTTTCCCTTCTTCTGCCAAAATAACGATTCCCTTGAGTTGTGCACTCCCTTCACTGAAAAAGTAGATTTTGCCACATATTGATGTATTCCTAAAGAGCTTAGTTTTGCTTGTTTTTGAGTATTATAAAAAGGCATCATCATGTACGCAGCATTTTTTTCCACTCAACTTTCTAATAGTCATTCATGCACCCATATCGTTGTCTGCAGGTAAAATGCATTCCTTTTTGGCTACTGTTGGTATGTTCCATTGGGTGAACGTGTTAGTGGGCAGATGAGGGGCACCCCGAGAACCCCAGACTCAGTAGCTTTAATGGGGGTTTACCATCCATGCACACAAATACAGAGCAGACTCTGAGTGTGAAATAAGTTTAATGGGAGTAGTGTCTATGGAGAGAAGAAAAGACAAAGGGCAGAGTTCCCCAATAAAACACTCAGTTTCCCTCGTGGGTAAATGCTGACCCAAAGCAGGCCTGCTGAAGCCTGCCAGGTAGCTGCACATCTAAGATAGCTTCTGGAGGGAACCATGGGAAAGGGGGCAGAAGAGGCCAGGCCCGTGTGGGAGGAAAGGAGCAAAGTCAAAGTACGAATCAGTATAAGGGTGCTGCTGTCAGCCCGCCGCAGATCCCACGTGTCTCTTGCAAGTGTTTCCACATGGATCTCCTCACGTGTCTCCTTCCATGTCTCCCAAGGCCCTGACGGAGTCCAAGGTCTAGCAGCCGATGGGGCCTTCTCCACTTGTCTCTTCCTTTGCTTCCTCATGTTGTCACTGTGTCCTCCACCTGATCCTCTGAGCCCACCTGCCTTCTGTGTATTATAGCCCCACCTGGCCACTCGGCTCTTCACTCCTGAGGCGGGGCAGGGAAAAGGGAGCCTCCCGTTTTCATGGAGATGCCCCCTGGATAAACATACCATGATTCAGTTATCCGTGGTTGTGTCTGGGAACATTCTGGTTTATTATTTGCAGGTGTTTTTATAATAGTTCTGCTAACACAGATGAAACATGTATTCATAAGGATTTTTAGTGTTCCTTTGTCAAATTGTCATGAACACAACACGGATTGATCGAATGTCTGCTTGAATTGCTTCTGTTTCATTCTCTGAAGAAACTTACATGCAAGAAAAGAATATATGATCTGCCCACACGCTGATGCTGTTTCCACTGTGATTATCTTCAAGAATCACCTAAGTCCTCTCTTGCTTCTTCTGGTCCAAAGGACAGCCCCTTCCACCCAGCCACCAGAACTAGAAAGATATTTATTTTGATCTCACAAAACTTATGATCCAGGAGGCTGTGTCACAGTGAAAATAACAGAAGCTCAAGATGCAGAAAGATTTCCCTTTGGAAATACTGGCGGCGGCACTTGTCACAGGAGGGTAGTCTTGTGCAAACCACTTTATTCTTCCAGTCCTTATTTCCTCATTTGCAAAATGGAGAGAGCGATGGCTTTCTTCTACGATGGCTCACTGATTATGTCAGATATGCAAGGTCTGTCGAAGAAAGAGACAAAAGACTTAAAATGGAGTCACTTGGGCTAAATCCAGGTCCCCATACCAATACTTAATACTTAACTTAATTGCAGTCTCAGCATCTTCCAGGAATGTCATCTTAGCCAGTCTGCAATTTCCTGCCCAGGTAATCTGCCTGATGGACCACCTCTACTCTCACCGCCTCTCACCCCCTGCCAGGAGAAAACGACCTTTCCTGGTTTGGCATACACACGAAACCATTCCATACCCTCTGAATTCTTGTAGGCTGGCAAAGGCTCCAACAAGCTTCAGGCAGATTGTTAGGGGACAGAGCTAAGGAAGAGTTGTGATAACTGCACAGTGCCCTGTAGGCAACGGAGAGGCCCAGCGTAACTGAGGGCACCCTCATGGGCCCTCATCTTTACCAGCTGGGCTAACACAGGGGCCTCTGGGGGCTGGAGACAGGGAAGGTCATCCGGGGCTGACCGGGGAAGCGCTGTAGACAAAGATGCATGGGTTTGAATTCTGTCTTCTCCACCGAACAGAGATAAGGAGATTCGGTCTCCCAACACACATCCTTAGGGAGAGAAGTTTACTGGACATCAGAAGTCACCTGTAGCCAGCCTTCAGAGGCCCGAGCTGAAATCGAACTTTGCCACAAGGTCTTAATTTGGGGTGGCAGATTTTTGCTCCCCTAGATCTGAAACAACCCCATCTTGTATCATTCCCTTCTGCCTACGAAAGCCTTTACATTTGTACCACTTTTTGGAGTTGTTTGGTAGCTGCTGGATTTACAAACAGCTACCTGATTCACAAACTGTTTCATAAAGCCAATTAGATCTGTTAAAAAACAATTTACAAATTTGATATCTAATTGGCTTTATGAAACAATTTGTGAATCAGGTAGCGCTCCGGCTAGAGACTGCAAGGGATTATATAAAGTGGAGGCTATTTATAGACAGAAGGAGTGTGGGAAAAGATATTTAGGGAAAGAAAATATTAGGTCGGGGGAAGCCATCTTCCCTCAGGGAAAGGCAGGGGGTTCTCACCATTACAGATTATCCCAAAGTTCTGAGGAGGAAAGTCCACGGTGCTGTGCTTAGGATTATTGATTTGTTTCAGACTTCTGGGAGAGGCTGACATTGCACCGAGGCTGGGTCTTCAGTCCCGATAGGGCCCCACGAGAATGACTATTTGGGGTCTGTTTCTTTCTATTTTGAACAGATCTTTAGATTTCCTGAGGTGATTGTTATGTTTTAACAGGCTCAATCATCACATAAAAGAAGGAGCCAAGTGGACTCACAGTCTGAGCCACGCACTCGAGATCTCACCCAAAACATAACACAGGGAGAGCAGAAAGAGGGCAGGTGTGGAATGTGCAACTTCTGAGCCTTCTGTGAATGACTCTGAACGGGAACTGAGGGAGAAGGAGGGCCAATGTGGCAGGAATGGTAGGATCTGTCTTGGTTTTGTTGAGGACATCAGCTCTTTCTTGCCAAACCATCTTGTGGATTATTTTATTTTGTGGATTAATGTAACTGTCTTTTCACTGATAGCACACAATTCCTTTGCACTGTTAAAAAACCAAAATTCATCTAAACGAATTTGGAGATCTAATTGGCGTTACTAAATCATTCATGAATCAGGCAAGTGCAAAGTGACTGAGAGGAGTGGTAGAAAATGGAAGTTTTTTTTTTTTAAATTTTCAGATATTTTTATTCGTCAATATTATAGTTCTTTTTAAATTTTATTTCTTTTTTAATATTATTTTTAAAAATTAACTGCGCGCACACACGCATGCGCACATACACATATTACACCATTGTCTACCCTGAGGTTCTCCCACCACCATATCACTCATGAACCATCTTGATCTCTTGTGTCTACCCCTCCCCCAACTTTGCCCCCCTCCCCCTCTCTTGCTCAATGCTTTCGTTCTACTAACAGTTAGTTGTAAATTTTCCTTATTCTTTTGTTTGTTTTCCTTATATCCTGCATATAGGTAAGATCATCCAGTATTTATCTTTCTGCCTTATTTCTGCCAACAAGATTCCTTCTAGGTTCATTCATCTTATCACAAATGCATCAAATTTGTCTTTCTTGATTGATGAATAATATTCCATTATGTACATAGACCACAACTTTCTGATCCATTTGTCTGCTTTGGGGCATTTGGGTTGTTTCCATATCCTGCCTATTGTAAATAGTGCTGCAATAAACATCAGAGTACAGGTGTTGTTTTTTTTTTTTTAATTAATGTTTTTGTATCCTTTGGGTAGATCCCCAGAAGTGGGATTGCTGGGTCAAATGGTAGTTCCATTTTCAGTAGTTTGAGGGTCCTCCACACAGCTTTCCATAGTGGCTGGACCAGTTTGCAATCCCACCAGCAGTGT
This sequence comes from Uropsilus gracilis, assembly GCA_004024945.1. Classification (NCBI taxonomy): domain Eukaryota; kingdom Metazoa; phylum Chordata; class Mammalia; order Eulipotyphla; family Talpidae; genus Uropsilus; species Uropsilus gracilis. The sequence continues at coordinate 15,158 of PVHY01017442.1, forward strand.
AAGAGTGTTCCTTTCTCCCCACATCCATGCCAGCACTTGTTGTTGTCCAGAAAATGGAGGGTTTTTTTGAGACTAGGTCTCGCTATTTTTGCCCATGGAACCACAGGCTCATGGTGCCCGGGGTACCACGGACTCAAGCAATCCCCAGCCTCAGCTTCCCAGGTAGCTGGGATTACAGGCGTACACCACTGTGCCCAACTATTTTGGGGGGCTCTAGGTCTCGCTGTGTTGCCCCGAGCAGGACTCAAACCGCGATCCCTAACCCCAGCCGCTTCATAGGCTGAAGCTTACAGGCACGAACCACTGTGCCCGGCTCGGAGGGTTTTTATAGTCAGAAAATATGGGGCAGCATTTTTAGCAAAAGAGAAGACAAATTAATTTGGAGCCAGCAACGTTCCCTTACAGAACGGTGTTTTTTTGTTTTTATGTTGAATACCTCACTAGTGCTCACCAGAAAACTCCAAATTGATTGGCCGGGAATTCCACCTTAGGAGAGAGGTTGATACTGTCATTGTTACAGACCTTGACTCCAAAGTCATCTGATCAGGGAGAGAATTCACCAGAGAGCGCTGGGTGGAGCTTCACCAGGCAAGGCTCGATCAGCGACATTTTCCTGAGGGAACCAGTGCCTGGAAGGAGAATTTAGCCTGGCTCCAGGAAGGGAGTTAGGAGGAATGTTTAGAGTAGGTCCAGGAGGTGGGGTGAAAAAAAGCAATGTCATGGCTCGTTCTGGGCTGGGCTACCCTTGGGCATGCGCAGACGGTTTACACGCCATAGTTTCCAACCATGCTTCCAGGCTCTCTGCCTTCTCCTTCCAGGAAACTCTGAGACAATCCTAAGTCAGGATCTAACGATTTTTGTCTGGCCTCATGGTCAGTATGGTGGGCCAAACTCTTTGGACCGTGCTGCCCACCTGTTAGCAGGAAAACTGAAGGAATCCCGGAACCCCCGCACCTGCCTGCTCTAAATGGGGTCTGCCACGTGCTGCACAAAGACAAAACGTACTCTTCGTGTGTATGATGCCCGTAGGAAAGAACCTTACCAGGATGAGTGTGCAGTGGAGAGAGGAGAAGAAAAGCAAGATTATCGTTTCCAAGTGACGTACGTAAGGTTCCCTAGCCCGTCGTGGGTCAATGCCAGCCAAACAGGCTTGGCCCAACGCGGGGCCACTGAGGCCCAGAAGCTTGTTCTAAGTCTATGCCACCTTCTAGTGGAGACCCACACAAAAAGGGCAGAAGGGGCCTGGCAGGTCTGGGAGGAAAGCTGCAAAAAGCAAGTACAAATTAACATAAGGGTGGCCGGTGTCAGCCTCCGCACGGGTGTCACGTCTCTTCCAAGTGTCTCCCTTCCTCACCCCCAAGGCCCTGGTGCAAGTCCCAGGCTGAGAAACAGGCACGGCTTCTTCTCCACATTGCTCTACTTTAGATGTCTTCTCAAATCTCTCCTCCGTCCTTTTCAGCTTTCCCTTGCTGCTCAGCTCCACCCTTCCTCAGGTGGGCAGGGAGCCTTTCCTTCCTACTATTACAATCCCATGATGCAATTCACCTGTTTAAACAGGACTTGGAACAACTTACCCTACAGGCTTGTGACTTCTTTCACCTAAGCTGTTTCACAATTAGGTTAGGTGTTAAATCTTGGTGGGGTTTGGCATAAGCAACTCCATTTTGGGTCATTTTTTGTTTTTTGAACAGTATTTTCTATTGATTGGCAAGGAAATAAAAATAAACGATCACATTGTTTAATAATTAAGGGGTTCTTGCTTTTTCCTTTGGAGACAAATTTAAAGTAATTAATTCAAGTTGATTAATTAATGTTAAGGCTGGTGTACTAAACACTTAAATCCAGATATTGGACTAGGACTCCATTGGGAGTATGACCCACTCTGTCTTGTTCTCTACGCTATCTCCAGTGCCCAACACAATGAGTGCTCATAATAGTTGCTTAATAAATATTTGATGAATGAATAAGTGAAAGCACAACATTTTGTTCTTTCTGATTTCTAAAATCATATATTATTTTCCATGTTCTGAGTCTTGAGTAATGGAGACTTGGGATATCTCAAGCTTGTCTACCAGTGCGTGGTGCTCTTTTGGGGTATTTCTCTTGGGAAATATTCCTGGGAGTAACACATTATGGTGCTTAACGGCTGATGGATCAGACAAATTTATCTGGTTTATGCCTCATCCTCAGCCTGGGGGCTCTGGGAGGGGGGTGTGGGGAAGGGAACAAGATGTCACAAAGGTCTTCATGAATAGTTGAACTGGAATTTATTGAACTGGAAACTTTCTTGCTGACAGCTTGCTGGCATTCATAGGTAGAAGAAAGAAGACTGACAGAATATGGGCAGGAGAGATAATAGGCCTAATCTTGGCGTCTGTGCTTTTGTGAGAGAAGAGTCCTGAGCACAGGGAAGCTGAGCAGCCCGGAGAGAAACTAGAGGGGGATAAGCCCTGTATGAGGGGAGGAGGGACAGGCAGAGAACCCATGTGTGGGTGCCCCTTTGCTGGTGTGTAGCTAAGTGGCGTTATGCTGTCTTGCCATAGAAATCACAGAGATCTGAACTTGAGTTATCATCTTCCTTCAGGCCACAAATAAGCAGTCGAAGGCCTTCATTATCCCTGGCATTCTAGGACCTTCAGATCGTGACAGTTTTCTGCTGTCCCGGTGCTTGTATTCTAGTGGGGAGAGACAGACCACAACTCCAAGTTGCAATGGATATGCATCTATAGAATAGATGAGAAAGTGAAACTAGCTGTAGAAATACAAACAATATGGAGCAGGAAATGGGACTCTGGGAAAAAGTGGAGTTGAGAGAGTCCCAAGTGGAAGAAGTCACATGATGTCACATGATCTAGAAGGGTTCGTCGTCTGGCTTTGAGTGTGTGTGTGTGTGTGTGTGTGTGTGTGTGTGTGACAGGAACGGGTCGGGCAGGGAGCTCTGCTGGATGGCTGTCGTATTTATAGAGGCGAGTGGTCAGAGGCCTGGGCCAGAATACTACCAGCGTAGGGACAAGAGAGCAGATTGTGGATCTAGTTTGAATGTGAAGCCATCAGAATTGTTTGAAGATTTGGCTATGGGGAAAGGTAATGAGCGGGCATGAGCAGGTATGAGCAGGCCAAGGCATTTTGGTCGAGCAACTGGAAGGTAGGTGTCATTCCCTGAGATGAGAAGGCTGCTGGTAGAGAAGATTTTGGAGCAAAATATTGGGTGATATTGAGGGCGTGGTAGCACGTGCCTGTAATCCCAGCTACCTGGGAAGCTGAGACTAGGAATCACTTGATTCCGCAGGTTTGAGACTACGGTGGGCAACATACTAAGACCTAGTCTCTTAAACAAATAAATAAAAAGAAGGCAAAGGGCCGGGCACAGTGGTGCGTGCCTGTAAGCGGCAGCCTAAGAAACTGCAGCGGGGACCGGGGATTGCAGTTTGAGCCCCATCCGGGGCAACATAGGGAGACCTAGTCCCAAAAAAATAGCTGGGCATGGTGGCACACGCCTGTAATCCCAGTACCTGGGAAGCTGAGGGTGGGGATTGCTTGAGTCTGTGGTACCCCAGGCAACGTGAGCCTGTGGTTCCACAGGCAAAAATAGCGAGACCTTGTCTCAAAAAAAAAAAAAAACAAAAAAACAAACAAACAAAAAAACAAAGGCAAACTAGAAAACTGGCAAAAATTTTAAAAAAGTCAGGTATGGTGGTACGCGCCTGTAATCCAAGGGCTGGGAGGCAAGAGGCCAGGAATCGCTTGAGTTGCGCGTTCTAGACTACCCTGGGCAACATAGCAAGACCTGGTCTTGAAAAAGCAGCCAGGCACAGTGGCACACACCTGTAACCCCAGGTACCTGGTAGGCTGAGGCTAGGAATAACCACCCCGGGCAACATAGTGAGAACTTGTCTCGAAAAAAATATTGGGCTCTATTGAGTGTGAGGTGTTTATTCGCAGGATTGTATAGCTGGAGTTAGGCAAGAAGTATGGACTGAAGATATAGGCAGGGGATAGGAAACGTATTTTGTGGAGAGAGATTGCGATCTTGTAGGCGTGACAGATGGACAAGAAAAGAGCCAGTTCTGAGCCCAACCGACGACCAGGAGCGGAAGGGACCCAGCACAGGAAGCTGGAATAGAGAGGAGGTCTCTCCCTGCTTCTCCACGTTCTGCTTGGTTTGGTCAAGCAATCAGGTTCACACAAATTAGTCAGAGAAAAGAACAAATTTAATTAATGTGGAGAGAGCCCCTCCGTGGATGTGGATTCTTAAGCCGGTGGGGCAAAATGAAGTTCTATATCCTGAGCTAGAACAGGGGCCCAGGGAAAGGGGGGGCTCAGATGACCCGATGTTTGTCATGTACTTAGCTTCTTTGATGGTGCCATGCGTGGGTTCTTGGACCTTCTGCGCAAGCATTCGGCAGGTTTCCCCCTCTATCAGCACGCAGCGAGTTTGTTAAGGAAAGGGAAAGACAGACACACAGAGCTGCATTTTGCCAGAGCCAAGGACTTTCTCTTCTAGTATTCCTTGATGGAGTTCCCCTGGAATCTATCTCCTAGATTGGGTTGGGTTTCTGTGATTGACAGTCTGCTCTGCCCCTATCTCTGACTGACGGTTTTCCTGATTCTACTTCAGATTCATAGCCAGTTTAGTTTAAAACTCATGAATGATCCCTACTCCCACCTCTGCAGTTGGTCCTTGTGAGTCCTTCCATCTGAAGTTTTCTACTCTAAGCTTCCATGAGTGGACCACTAAGTCCAGACTGTGAGATGAGGAAAAAAGCATGACCATGGACTTGGAGATCTGCCAGTCATTTAGTGAACTGCGGAGTTGTGGCTTGAGTGGGGTGATGGGGTCCAAGGCAGAACTGAGGTGCAGTTCTAGAAGAATGAAAGAAGAGAGACGGATGATATCAAGGACAGAAAACTATTTTGAGGAAAGAGCTACCTTCCTGGAAAGTTATTTCAAGATGTCTAAAAATAGGCCTTTAATTTGTTTTAATTATTAAGATTTAAATATTAAGCAATTTAAGGTAAATATATATATTTTAAAGATACTCTCAGACTCAGGAATTCTCAGATATTTTTGCTGTTGCTTGTTAAGTAAAAATCATCAGAACTTTGCTTGAGGCCAATGTCTTTAACCACAAAGGTGCACATGGCCTCTCCACGTGACTTGGGCTTCCTCACAGCATGGTGGCTGACTCTCCTGGGCATGAAAACCAGGTGACAGACACCTGCTAATATCACCTGTGAGACTTAAAAAATGTATCTACCTTCAACTCCCAGAAGTTCCGATTTTATTGTCTGGGGTGAATCAGGTACTGATATTTTTGATAAGCTGCTTAGATGATGATGATGTGTGGCCAGGGTTAAGCACCTGCGTGCTCACGAAGACCATCACGAAGCCAAGAGGGTTGGCTTCCCAGGCATCGGCTCCCAGCGTGTTTTGAAATGTCATTAGTTGGGCTTCTGGGGTACTGGTCATTGTCATGTGACCTTTAAAAGTTCATGAGAGAAACTTGGCCAGGAAGATGGCCCAACCCATAGGACAGCTCACTGCATTGCTAGAGTGTGCCATGGTTCCTCTCCAGCTACTACAGTTGGGTGGTGGATGGACCCTGAACCCCAAGCTCTTAGCTGGGATATGGTGGCAAGGTTGGGTGGCTGAGCTGAAGAACTAAACTGGGGATCCTGGTGGCTTCATTCTTCAGGGGGTAGTTAGATGAGTTAAATACCAGGTAGAACTTGCCCCCTTGTTCCTGAAGATAAGAAGCCTGGGAAACCAAGGTCCCTGTTTTATGATTTGATCAGTAGTTAAAAGGAGCAGATAAAGATGAATGTAGCCAGACCTCATCAGAGCTACTCCAAAGATGCCACAAGGAATTAAGATCCTGTTACTTTTTAACCTGACACAAGATGTCACCATTGCTCCTGTGCTTTTAGCAGTAACAGTATAGAGTTCAACAGCAGTGAGAGCTGGACTCCCTGATTACACAAGTTTGGGTTTTCCCCCCCTTCACAGAGAGGCGAGAGAGTGAGGACAGAACTGTTGAGGTTCATTCATCTACGGTTTGTTCCATCCACCCAATTTTAAGAATTTATGTATAAACACTTTGGTCTTTTCCATTATACCAGCGATGGATGAAAACTAATATCTCTTCGTGAAAAAAGCCTTTGGTGGAGGTGATTATAAAACAAGATAAACTGGCATTTTTATAAGATGACTGGAAAATTGCAGACCATGTTTTGGTTTGGTTTCATTGCTGCTGAGAGTGATGATGTGATCTATTACCAGGAGTTTGGAGCCAAAGTGGAAAAAAAAAAGACATTATCTTAGGGTACCAATGGCGAAGATGTATGGTAGGTAAAAGATCATTGGAAAACTAAAATCTTATTGGAACTACTGCTGTCATGGAGAAAAATATATTTTCTGGAACGAGAAAAAATGACCTCAGAACAACATGAATTTCATCCTGTACGGTTCCAACTAAATGGCCTTCTGGCAAAGGCAAAGCTATGGAGATAGTAAAAATAGAAAAGCAGTGGTTGCCTGGGGGTCGGTGGGTGGAAACATGAGTGGGTGGAACTCAGAGGACTTTTTGGGCAGTGAAAGTGTCCGTGTGGCACCATCACGCTGCACACATGTCCCAATCCCTAGGACGCTTAGCACCAAGAGTGCCTCCTAGTGCAGACTCTGGGCTTTGCGTGGTGTTGACATGTCAATGTGGGTTCATCACTTGTGACAAACGCTCCACTCTGTTGGGGATGTGGGTAGCGGGGAAGGCTGAACGTGTGCCCAGGGCAAGGTGATATGGAACTTATCGCTGGACTTGTGAAATCTGCTGGGAACTTATACCTACAACCACGCTCTGGGAGCTGTGGGAACTGGTTCTGGCCCCTGGGGATCCCCAGATCTGAGGATGCTCAAGTTCGTTATATAAAACAATTTAGTGTTTGCCTGTCATCTCCTTGCAGGCTCCTGAATAGCTTATGTCATTTCTAGGTCGCGTATAATGTCTCACACGGTGTCGATGCTATGTAAATAGTTGCTGTGCTGTGCTGTCTAGCGAATCATGACAAGAAGAAAGTCTGAGCACGTTCAGGGTAGACGCAGTCACTGTAGGCCTAACCCCACACTATGGAGGCAATCGTTGGTGGTCGCATCTTAGGAATTGGAACCTGCAGATATGGAGGGTTGACTGGACTCTAACTAAATAAATTTGAAAAAAAAAAAAGATTCTGAGATTTATCATGAAGTGAGATGTGCCTGCATTATTGAGAAAATATTATCGTCTACTTTCCATGTTTAATCCCAAATCTTCCACCTTTCTTTTTGTTGTGTATATGAGACTGAATGGGCAGTCAGGACAAGTGACAAGTTGTTCAAGATTGTTTAGCCTCTCAGGTCATTCTCCCTTATCAGTGACCTGCTGGGAACCTTATGGTGCCCCATTTCCCTTTCTAACCTCCCTTCTTTGTTCTTTGCTGTTTTGACTCTTCCTCTGCCACATGACCCCTCACACCCATTATATTACATCCGCTCCCTTTATATTCAAGTCTGGTTCCTTTATTCTTGAGAAGATTGGAGTTTGGCACATGATCAGGGTTGAAATGAATGAATTTCTAGTCTATTTATAGAAATGTGGTGACATGTCTTCTAATGTATAATAGAACAGTGGGTGTTGACAAGAGTCTCAGTAACCATGGATACCCTGCAATTATTCCTGAACCATACTCATTGTTTATCTGTATCTGAATCTTAACAAACAGGGCTCTTGCTGCTAACATGAATTTTCCAATGAAAACATATCGCTCATTATTATCCTCTTCTCACATATCAGGCTCCATCTTTCAAGTTCAAATTCAGCCACGAGAAGATGGAGTTTGAAGATTGAGTTAATTGGTCTTCTTGGATGATGCTTGAAAACTCCCGAGGAGAATAGTGGCAATGAAGTGGTCATGATGTAATAAAAACCAAATATTTTGACAATCTTATTTTGTTCTAATCGTAACTACGTGATACAGCAGGGACTGCAGCTTGGATCTGCCACCAGATCCACCAGCTATCTGAGATCCTTCCATGTTGTCTCCTGGGGGGTAACATTTAGGAGAGTATCTGTGGAAAGCTTGATCAGCTTAGCATTTGTAGCTTCGGCCTTGCTTTCCTAATGGCGTGGCACTCTCCAAAGGCTCTCTCTAGAGGAAGTAACGCCATGTAGCCAGTTTACTGACTATTCCTTTTGATAGCCTTAAACTGGTGACTACTCAGTGATTCGCTTAATTTCATATCCCATTTCTTCATGTTTAGTGGGGTACACCGTAGGCATTTCCAGCATAACTTTTTTCTTTACATTTCTGACGGTGTGATAAACCATATTTTTCTTGATGATTTTCTTTCCCCTGAGTTAACCATGCTCCATTTATAATGATCCATTTAGATATAGCCAATCCCCCTCATCTCATGAGCAGAAGAACAAAATTCACTTCTGGAAAATTCCTGAAATGTTTTTCTGATGCCAGGAAGCAGCTTTGGATTTGATTTTCATATGGTTTTATGGTTCCCCAGGAGTTAGCAAGGTGCCATAGGAGCTGTGGCAGCAATGCAAGGGCAATGGGAAAGGTCCATCATTCATTCATTCATTCGTTCTTTCGTTCGTTCGTTCGTTCATTCATTCATTCATTCATTTTTGAGACTAAGTCTCACTATGTTGCCAGGGATAGTCTTGATCCTGCTGACTCAATCCTCAGCCTCAGCCTCCCAGGTATCTGGGATTACAGGTGCCCGCCACCACACCCAGCTACTTTTTTGATACCAGGTTTCACTATGTTATAGGGTAGTCTCAAACACGTGAACTCAAGCGATCCCAGGCCTCTTGCCTCCCAGCACTTGGACTACTGGTGTGCGCCACCATGCCTGGCTTAGGTTCATCATTTAAGGAGCAGAAGAAAGTATTCACTGGGAGGACTTCAACCAGGAAGAAGGAGTGTTTGACCAGTTGTTTCCAGTCCTAAAGGGAAAAGGAGGTGTGAAAATTCAGCCTGGCACCAGAAACTCTTGCAAACCAAACTGTAGGCTTGGGATGAATAGATCTTCTTGTGCTGGTCTACTTGAAAATTTCTATCTAGTTCCAGATCTCCTCTACCACAAAAAGAAAACATTGCTTAGGCAAATGCTCCTATAATTTCTCATAGAGACATAAGGTTGGCCATCGCTGCTAATTGAACCCATAATTTGCCTTTTCCATCAAAGAATGAAAGATAATGTTCCTGATCTTGATTATCCTGTGCTCTGCATTAAAAAATATTAAGTCTGGAAGATGCCTGGTTTCAAATCACCAGCTAATGCGAAATTCATAGGAATTTTGTTATGATAGAAAAATGTTGAATTGGACAAAAACATTCAGAATAGCTTCTTCATCTTCACTGGTATTTTCAGGAAAGAAAATACACACTTTTTTTTTTCCTCCAAGGAAGATGTGTAGTTATCTTACCTCAGGAGTCTGCATTCTAATTGTATTAGATAGAATCTATCTGTAGCATTGTCATTCTATTAGAGAATTTGCAATAAATCTTAATGATACATGCAAATACACCAATCTAATGGCCCATTATGAAAGAAATGGCTGACTGTTGCCATTTGTTTCCAGCAATTTATATGATTTCTCACCTCCTGCTGGTAAAAAGTTCCAGAAGGCAAGGAACTCAATTTTTTTTTAAAATGGCAAGGCATAGCAGAGTGAAAAGGAAAGACTAAGAAAAAGTGGTGCTTTTTCTTATATTTGCATTGAAATTTTTATAGTCATTCATAATCTGACGTAATTCTGAGCCTTTTGATTTGAAAACCATCTAAAAGTAGTTAGTGGAGATACTTTGATTTTGTACCTAACTTTGGCATTCTTTAAAATCCCCTCCTCAATAGAGTGCTACACTGAGCTTAGACAAATAAGGGAGGAGGTAAAAATCAGGTCAGAAAGAAAAAGAAACTTCTGAAAGGGTTTCCTTTTTTGAAGAAATCCATGGAATCATCGTCTTCCTTCCCCCACTCTCCTTCTGCAGCTGGGCTGTTGAATCATCTTCCAACTGAGAAACCCTCACGCCTTAGTAGATAGGCTTGAAATGCAGGTACAACATTGGAGTTTGGTTGAGAGTCACTTATGATAACAAATTATAAACTGCTGGACAGTGCACATGTCTTAATCATGTCTGCAGTCTTTAGAACTCACACACTGTAGAATCCCAAATGAACTCAGTTTCTCAAATTGAATCCTCTAAGCCCAACCAATAACTCAACCCCTTATCGCTGCCTTTATCCCTTAATACCTGTGATAACATGCGGCAGGCAGGATATCTCTATTGGCAGAAGTAAGGGATATTTACTTAAAGAAATATACACTAGGGATGAAGATGGAGGAACACGTTTTCAAAAATCAACAAATTTTATCCTAATTCCAGTGAACCACATGGAAGGACCACAGGGGGAGTCTGGAGATTGTATTGATTAAGTCATAATAATAAAGAGTTTAGAAAATACTCAACACTAGCAAAGCAGTTACTTAAGGCCCTTGTAGTTCATCTGCTTAGATATAATGTTTGGGAAAATATCGATCCACAGAGCTCTAGCAAGATAAGGACTGAACCATTTCTTCTTCCCTCTCCTCTGCCCCCAAACTAGACATAGACATGGCAGATGTCTATCCCTGTCATTTCTGAATTTGTTCTCCTTTGTTCAAATGACCAGTGAAGGCTGACTTGTGACTTTTGTTCTCAGCTCTGAATTCCAGAGGGGAGCAAAGGGTCTACTCAGTGTTAAATCTGTGGTTAACTTCTATCTCTGTCCTAAGCTGCAAGGATGAAGGGTTAGGGACTTATGAAGTGACTCAGGGACACTCCTGTCTTGTAGAGACAGGAGCAGAGCTGTTGGGCTGGAAGATAACTAGAAGGCTTATAATACAATGGAAAAAAGAAAAAGAAAATTTGCTTTTGCCCAGAGAGGAAAATAAGCACAGAATGAATAGGTTATATGGAGAAGACCAACAATAAATAATATGTGCAAATTTATGGAAGGCAATTGAATTGGATCAATGGTTCTCATAAATATAATCCATTCATCGGATAGCACAGGAAAAATCTCAGTCGTTTTTTAATTAAAAACTTCTTTTCAATACCAAACCACAAAAATAGCTGTGACAAAAAAATACCCATCCAATATTCATCCCCTTCCGCTATGAAAATGGTTGGGTCATTTTTCTGTACAGCTAAAATAATACATTTCCCTGTGTAGCAAGATGTTGCCAGTGAATTATATGTTTAAATTATCTGTATATAGTAAGACCTCCTAGGAAAAGTGTTTAAATTCTTTTTAAAGAGACACAGAGCTAGTACACATCCTTTCTGTTTTCCACTCCTTCCCTTCATCTTGACTGGAATGTTCTAGACATGATGACTGGATCCCAGCATCCATTATGGAAATTGAAGTGATCTTAGAGTAGTCATAGCTCAAGAATGAAAGACTGAAAATAGAATCAGTGGTTGGGCTTAGGGTAGTATCATGGAGCTATCATACTACAACTAAATTACTTGACTTTAGACTTCTTTTATATGACAGGAAAATAAACCTCCATCTTTGTTAAAACATTTTGACTTCCAGTCTCTATAACTAATAGCTGAAGGTAAATTCTCACTGGGTTTAGAGACCTCTATTCATTGGGGGAGAGCTATGGGATTGAGTTGATAGTCACTGATGAAAACAAGATTTTTTTTTGTAAGAGACTGGGTCTTGCTATGTTGCCTGAGGTAGTCTTGAACCCTCAGACTCAAGTGATCCCTAGCCTCAGCATCCCAGGTCGCTGGAATTACAGGCACGCACTGCCATGCCTGGTAGTTTAAAAACAAAATTTATGTCAAGACTCGTCTTGGAGATAGTTTGTTCTGGTCCTCACCTTTCATGTTCTCATAGAGGCTAAAATCTATGACATGCAATGATCTATAGAGAAGGTGAATCAGTTCCTGTTGCCGCTCAAAGTCATCTTGCGGCTGCGAGAATGTGCTTTGAAGACCCACAGGTAGTGGTATTGACTGATGGCCCCGAACTTCCCACACTGGAGGTGAGGCCTTATCTCCCTCTCCAGGGCTGCTCCCAGCCAATGATTGTGACCAAATACGCAGATTTTTTTTTTTTTTCTGGAGAGACATGGAATTCCTCTGTTGGTTAACTTTGCCTTGAGGACTACTGATAGGCTTGCTGACCCTTCCTGAGATGACATGACTGCCTAGGACACCCCTGCCTAACTGTCTGTCCCTTTCTTCTTCACTCTGAACCACAGTCTGATCATTCACAAGCCTTCCTGACTCACTCTCCATTGTCTGTCGCAGATATTTCTCTTAGTCAAATCCTGCATACTTAATCCTATTTTGGCACCTGCTTCTACAAGGATCTACTAGGTGCTTGTAAAGTAAACATTTTATTTTTTGTTCTTGTCATCCATCTATTTTAGGGCCCAATTTATGCAAGGACAGATGAGTTTTGAGCAAAAAGAGGCTATGGACTGTTGCGTTCTCACCTCTCCTTTTTCTCTTCTGTTTTCAAAATGAAGTAGTCACCACTGGTAAATTGTCAGTGGAGTTGTTTTGCATGTGCTGTGCTCAGAAACCTGAGGTACTAAGAAGAGTGAGAAATGATATGTTATCGTCCTTGTTCTGCTAGCTCATTACTTGGTTGGAAATATGTGAAAGTGGAGAGGAACTCTGTCCCACAGTGTCCAGGAAACAAGGAAAGCTTCACCATCTTCAACATATAGGAGGAAGAGGCGAAGAATGACCTGAGAGGATTTTATAGACTAAACCTGGAGTTGGGGTGTATAACTCCCAGCCTTCATTCCATTGAGGCACATGGGATGCTGGGAAATGTAGCTCTACCTGGGAGTCAAGGAGGAAATGGAAAGGGGTTTGGGGAACAGCCAACTTGTTCCTGCCCCTGTCACTTAAAAGAGGACATGTAGGCAACAGTGTGGCCTTGGTTTCTTCAACAAGAGGAGCTTCTTTACACAATGACATTTTCTAATAGTGTTTTCTCTTCATCAATACTCAGCTACATCACTTCATTAGATAGTATACATTTTTAAGGTGATATAGAATATAATAAAATATTTGATGGTAATTAAACTGTCTTAACACCACTTAATTTACTTGGAGATTTGTTAGGCAATCAAGTATTCCCAGACTACATTGAACAGATTGCAAAGCTGCCTGATCAAAATTCTCATTTCTTATTTATAGATAGATAATAGTTCACATCCAGATGTTGAATGGGGGAGCAGGTAGGAAATTTTATCTTGTGCTTCACAGGCATGTCAAGTGAAAAGATGAATTATATTTTCTTCTTCAATGTATAAATAGATGACTATAAATTGGACCCCGAATGAAAATCTATTCAGTCTCCAATCAAATTCTTGTATACCACAAGAACTTTATACCGTAAAGCTGTTTCGTAAACTCAAATAAAACTGTTTTCATATGATGAAAGTACTCTGTACTAAACATCACTCAAAAGACATCAATTTTATTTTTAGCAGTGCAACAAACCAAATTAACCCTTTGCTTTGGGCATTGCCAGTTTGGGGTGGGTTGAGGTAGGGAAAGGAACAAGCGTAAAATGTTATGAATCTTATTTCATTTAACGTCTGCCTTGACTGTGGGCATATATTTCTCTAGCTTGCATAAGCTATTCAGCAATGCCAGCTGCTTGGCGACAGTTGTAGGATGCCATTTTCTCCAGATTGCTTACTATTCCACAGGCCACAATTTGATTGATTGGGATTATCATTTTAATTAGATTAAATATGGCATCTACAAAAGGATAGCAGAATAACCAAAAACATCACTTTTTAGTTTCGTTCTACAATACCTGCAGCTAAAGAAATTCTCTTGTCAAGAATACTTTATGAATTCAGCACTTTAAATTCGGTAAGGATATTAAAGGTCAGCTAGTCCAACCTTTTCATTTCATAGTTGAGAGAACTGAATCTCCAAAAGGCTGAAGGTTACATAGCTAATTAGCTACATGGCCAGGTTTAGAAGTTGGGTTCACCCACCCATTTACCCAGCCACCATCCATCCATCCATCCATCCATCCATCCATCCATCCATCCATCCATCCATCCATCCATCCATTCATCCAACATGTATTTGCTGAGTGCCCACAGCCTGGAGGCTTATTTAGTGCTGAGGCTACAATGGGTGAATAATACCAGAAAAAACAAATGCTAATCAAATGGTTATATTAATTTATTACTATGAAAGAGAATGACATTGATAGGTGGGCATGGAAAGGACGGCTTTCTTTAGGCTGTGAAGTTAAAGCTGGGAGTTGAAGTTTGTGCAGTAACTAGGCAGAGAGCAAGAAGACTACCTTGGAAACCCATGTATTGTGACAAAAGTGAGAACAGCATGTTTGATGAGTTTAAAATAGGTTAGTGGAACCGGAATGCAGAGAACAAGAAAGAACATGCTTCAAGATGGGGCTGACAGTTAATCAGAGAGTAGAGAAGAGACCACCTTATCCTAGTGAGTCAGTATGAGGACATTCGATTTGGACCTAGGCTGCCATTTCGCTACATAGTGAGGAGCAAGCCAAGGGAGTGGTGTGGAAGCCTGGAGAATGGAGCAGAAACATGGAAGGCTGTGAGGAGAGACTAGTGAGACGCCAGGTCTGTGGTGGCATTGCGTTGAGTCCTGGGGTCAAAACTCACCTGAATAAAAAAAATAATGTGGGACCCCTTAGTTGTGGTTTTAATGATTCCAGTGAGTTTAAATTGGACTTTTCATCATTTTACAATAGTAGCCACTGTGTCCAGATGGAACATTCATCATTTTTTTTTTAAAGCGATGAACGAATATTTGCTGAGCTGAACGCTCCTGTCTCATGACTGAGTGGATGTGTGGGATGCTTTCTTTGCTTCAGTCCTGCTCATCCTCAAAGCCCAAGCTTAGCCTTCCTACATTTTAGGAGGCTTCATTCTCTTTTCACCTGCTTCTGCTGATTTATTAGTAGTGTGACTCATCTGTATGATCTTCTACTTTATTTTATTTATTTATTTATTTATTATTTTATTTTATTTTTTTTGAGACTAGGTCTCGCTATTTTTGCCTGTGGAACCGCAGGCTCTCGTTGCCCGGGGTACCACAGACTCAAGCAATCCCCAGCTTCAGCTTCCCAGGTAGCTGGGATTACAGGCGCGCACCACCACGCCCAGCTATTTTTTTTGGAACTAGGTCTCGCTCCGGGCCCCAGGCGGGACTCGAACCGCGATCCCTAGCCCCAGCCGCTTCATAGGCAGAAGCTTACAAGCACGAGCCACCGTGCCCGGCCTATTTATTTATTTTAAAGAACCCTTGACCGCCGCCCCCCCCCCCTTAAAAAAAACACAGCAAAACATTGTATTTTAATATTGGTGCTTCATCAATCTTTTTCTTTGTGTCTTTTCAAGCATATTCAAATTTGGCGATAGATTAAAAATCACTGGTGGACTTGTTAAAAGAGCAGAGTCTCTCATGTATCCCAGCTGCACACATGGAGGAACACGGTCCATAAAGTATGATGTCACACAGGTGCTCAATGCATAATTCATGAGTTGAACTGAATTAAAAGTCCGGGAGGGATTTGAATCGGGGATTATCAGAAAGTTTTCTTCCATAAGGCTCTAAAAATGGCCACCTCCTTCAGTTTGTCCCTAGTGAGCTCATAACTCTGCTGAATATCAAGGTCGAGCTGCTGCAGGCTGAAATGCAGCCAGAATCTCTGATGACCTTAGCTAAAACTGGCGAGAGAAACCAAATCTGGCTCCTCCAGCTCTCCATGAATACGAATCACCCTGTCAGGCTTTCTTGATGAAAATGGCTATTTCACCTGCGCCTCATTCCGTTTGCATTACTGCCCACACGCTGGGGCCCCAGTGAGCACTGGTCTTGCCCCACTGATTTTGAGTCCTTGTTCCAATGGCAAGCACCGTGGTCCAGCAGGAAGCACTGATGCCTGTACCCGGGCCACAACTTCGTCGCAGCAACAAGTTGTTCATGTCTTCCTCTCTCCTGCTTGCCCAACTGAGCCCTGCTCATGCTCCGCCCTCAACTCTCACCCACATGTGGAACCTTAGGAATCTTCTTCCAACTTCTGTCCTACTCTTGTACCTCCCCCTCTCTCATCCTTCTCTCTCTTCCTCTCTCCCCTTCACAGACGCAGACTCTCTCTCTCTCTCTCTCTCTCTCTCTCTC
>PVHY01017443.1:0-31414 GCA_004024945.1 Uropsilus gracilis
TATTAGTCTGACTTTAACCCATTACTACATGGATCATTCTAGTGTCGTCCCCTTGTTTATCTCCTAGTTCCCACTCCCACAGGAGAAACCTGACTCCCATTATGCACCATCCATTTATGTAATTGTTCAGTTTCAGTGTACATGTGTAGCAGAACAGGCATGTCAGTCCATACCCTTATGGGAAACCAGTTAATCAACTAGAGAACCTTGTTTTTTTGCTGTTCCTTTGCTCTTAGTCATACAGACTCCAGGAACTTCCAAAGTTACTAAGTCAGCACCCTCTTCTCCACCCTTGTCGGTGAAGTTGTTTCACACTTTGGTAATACAGTTAGATTCTCTTGTCACAACCTGCCTGGGATTTGCCTGAGAGTATCTTTTTTCCCTTCTATAAATCATACGAAATCAGTATAAATTCACTCTCAGCACTACCTGAATATCAAAGATAGTGTTTTCAGTCTTTACCTTTATACTTTGACATATGTTTGTACATCTTTGCTTGCTTTATCAACCTAAGCGATGTTTTTGCATTGCCAGTTCTAAAACATCAAGAAGATCTGTGTACTTTACCCTACTTTTTCACTTTCTCTCTTTTCCTTGGCTTTTGTTAATTATATCATTTCTTCATTGCCAGTTTATAAGATTTACATTTTGTTCTGTAGCCATGGTTCTCACATTTGTTTTCATTTTAGTTTCATTTAGTTCCACTAAATGGATTCAGTTATCATTACTAGTTCTTTCAACATCTTTTCTCCATTCATTCCCTACTCACATTTTTAAAAAATGGCTATAAGAATGCATTTCCTGAATTACTGCACATTCAAAATGTTCAAGTGTCAGTTTATACAACACATATATGGTTTATTATGCAGCCTTAAAAAGAAATACAAATTTGAATCATCCTACAGTATGGATAGTATGTATATTATAGTACAGGCACTATCTGTTAAAGTGTGGTAACTGTATGCAACACTATGCTTTGTGGAAAAAAACACAAAAGGGCCAGGCACGGTGGCTCGTGCCTGTAAGCTTTAGCGTATAAAACGGCTGGGGCTAGGGATCGTGGTTCGAGTGCCACCTGGGGTCCGTAGCGAGACCTAGTTCCAAAATAATAGCTGGGTGTGGTGGCGCACGCCTGTAATCCCAGCTACCTGGGAAACTGAGGCTGGGGATTGCTTGAGTCTGTGGTACCCCGGGCAACGAGAGCCTGCAGTTCCACAGGCAAAAATAGTGAGACCTAGTCTCAAAAAAAAAAAAAAAAAAAAACCCACACACACAAAAAAAAACCCACAAAAAATATGCTTCTATTTACATTGGATACCTATAGTAGGCAAATTAAAGTAGGATAGAAGTTACCAGGGAAAGAGACAATGAGGAATTATTGTAAGCTGGGTACGGAATTTATGTTTGCAACAATGAAGTTGTTTTAGAAATAGAGAGTGGTAGTGGCTACAAAACATTGTCAATATACTTAATGCCACTGAATTGTACATTTAGAAAAAATTAAAAATATGAATTTCTGTTGTGCATACTATAGCACAAGAAAAAGATGAAATATGAACTAGTAGGCTTAAATAAAGCAGTGCAATTTCAAAAGATCATTTCAGAACTCAATGTTCAATGGTAATTTCTAGACTACTACTCTTGAAGTATAATCAGCACTACTGAAGAGAAAGTGACACATCTAGGAATAGAGTTGAGAAAAATAAGCAAACTGTAATTGAAATGCTCAGTTAAAAAATAGTAAAAGAAATTGTAGATATGAAAAAAACAGGCAGGAAAAAGCCCTCAAAAGTCACATAATTGGCATCCTTAAAGAAGAAAACTGAATAAAACAGAAAACTTACTTAGAGATATAATTTAAATTATTTTCCGGATATAAAGAAATATGAAAGTACAAATTGAATGAGCATGTTATATCTAAGGAAAAAGTAGACTCAAGAACATGTTCTAGTAATGTTATTGGACTTAAAAGATAATGAAAACACAGTAAGTAGGTCGTCACTTAATGTTGCTGAGAGGTTCTTGGAAACTTTGACTTTGAGACTAGAATGGAACTTTTGTTCATCATTGCTCTGGGCTTCCCCACCACTCCTCATCAATGTCATAGTGAAACCATGTTGAACAATGTTGAGCAGATTATTTGAGCTGCTATTGACTTTAGGTAAGCATACAAGCAATTAAGTAATTGAAAGGGAAAATTAGATTGCTCCCAAGTCTCTACAGCGATCCCATATTAGAAGATAGATGAAGAAGTCATAAAATGCTCCTGGAAAGAAAGTGAGACCCAAGAAATTTATACCCAGCCAAATTGTGTTTTAGGTAGTGAACCAACATTTAAAATATTTTGAATGTACAGGCATTCAGGAAATACATTGATTTATATCTTTAATTATTTTTGGCCCAAGTTTTGTGTTTTCATTGTGCAAGTCTTTCTTCTTTGTTAAGTTCTTTCCTAGGGATTTTATTGTTGTTAGTACTATCATAAGAGGAATCATAGAAACAAACTGATTTTGTACTTTGATTTTGTGTCCTGCAACTTCACTGAATTTATTAGTTCTATGTTTCTGCACATAAAATCTTTATGGTTTTCTATATATAGGATCTTGTTATCTAAGAAAAGAAATAATTTTGCTTCTGCCTTTCAAATTTAGATGAATTTTGTTTATTTTCATTGCTTAATTGATCTGACTACATCTCCCAGTGCTGTTATGTAGAAGAGGTAAAAGTGAGCATTGTGTCATCTGCATCTTAGGGGCGATAGTTTTCAATCTTTCTGTATTGAATATGATAATATCTGTGGGTTTTTTTCCATATGTGACCTATTATATTGAATAAATTTCCTTCTGTTACCAGTTTATTAAGTATTTTTAATCAATAAAAGGTGTTTTTCCCCTTGTTTTTGATGGAAATGTTGCCAGACACAGAATTCTTCATTAAGTGCTTTTTAAGCAGTTTAAATTTATCATCCTACTGCCATCTGGTCTATAAGACTTATGATGAGAAATTCATGAATGATCCTATTGATAAACCCCTATTCATGAAGATTCACTTCTTGCTGCTTTGAAGATTGTCATATTCTTTGACTTTCCACAGTTTGATGATAAAATGTCTGAGTGTAGATCTTTTGGTTTTGTCTTAAGTGGAGTTCATTTTTGTCACATTTGTAGATTTATCTTTATTTAATCCAATTTGGGATTTTTCAGTAATTTTTTTCCTTTATTGGTAGTAAGATTTTCTGAGATTCCCACAATATATATGTTGGTCACTTGAAGGTATCCCAGAAACATTGATTCTGTTCATTTTTCTTCAAAAATTTTTCTGTTCCACAGACTCAGTAATGTCCTCTCTTCAAATCACTGATTCTTTCTTCTGCTTTCCCAAAGCTGCTGTTTCACTCCTCTCATAAAATTTTTATTTTGGTTTCTATATTTTTTAGGGCCAGAATTTCTGTTTAGTTTAGAAAGTTTGTATAACTTTTCTTTGTTGATATTCTCTTTTTGTTTACATCTGAATTTTCTGATTTCCCTAATTTTTTTGCCTGTCTTACCTTAGTTTTTTTTAGCATATGTAAGACAGTGGTTTAAAAACCTTTGTCTGCTAATTCTGATGACTTCAAAAGATGGTTTCTAGAAATTTCTTTTTTTTTTAAATGTAGTATATTAAAAAATTTTTTTTGTATGCCTTGTAATTTTTTTTTGTCAAAATTGGTCATATAATTATTATAATGTGGCAACAGTGGATATGAGTTTCTATCTCTTCCTTAGGGTTGGGAATTTTATATACATGGATATTTTGGTGAAGGTTGTAGTAGTCCATTTATTTTGAGACTTGTATAAACTATTGTTGCAAAGACTATTCCATATTATATTTACCCATTAAAGTCTCTAGTATTTTGGGGTTTGTTTGTTTGTTTGTTTAGCTCAAATTTAAGCTACTGTTTTGAGGAATATTTCTTTGAATGCCAGAAACTCAGTCTCTCTCTCTCTCTCTCTCTCTCTCTCTCTCTCTCTCTCTCTCTGATACCCCTCACCAAAAGATTATCAAAAAGAGAATAACCATCTATACTGGTTCTTCACTGATTAGGTAGACTTACTTCAAACCTAGGGATCAGCCTCAGGTAAAATCAGGTTTTTTTGAGTATTTTCTGAATGTGCATCTGGTCTGGGTATGCAATGGCTTCCTAAATTTCCATATACATGGCACTTTTGAATGTGCTAATTTCCCAAATAGTCTTACTCCAACTTCGCCTGTGGGTCTTGGATAGACTATTGTGTATCTCTTCCTGTACATTCTTATTCTGGACATCTGCTAGTCTATAGTACTCATGCAGCTTTTATGAGTTGTACCTGCTGTTTTGCCTGCCTGTATTCTGACTTATATGAGACAGTGATGGGGTAGTCATTTCTTTTAGTATCTTCCAGCTAGGTGAGAACAGATGTAAGCCACAATTTACAAATAAGATTTGGTCTGTCTGTTCCTTGTGTTTGGGGAGAGGGAGCTTCAATCCAAAGTACAGCTGAAGACCAGTACCACTGCACACTGGGAAGAGGGGGGCCAAGAGCAAGTAAAAATGCCACAAAAATTCACCACCATTGAGAAGGTGACTCCAATTGGATATTTGACTGGTTGCTGTAAACCTTGATTGGTTCCTGTACTCTCACAATGTTTATTCAGATAGCTGCTAAATGTTTCCTCATTGTTTCTCTGGGTGAACAAAAATCCAGAAGTAAGATATTTGAAGTAGGTGTTTTTAGACTACCATTTTGTTTTCATTTCATCTGTTTTCTTTTGTTGTATCATCGTAACTTCCTTATCTCTTGTAAACTCTCACTTGTATTCTTGTTTTGTAGGGGACAGTTCTTCATTGAGTGATTTAAGTCATAACAATATATATGATAATATTTTCATCTTCTTGTGGGCAATATTGTTCTGGTGAGGGCTCTTCTACTATTTTTGTTATTGTTCTCATTTTTTATTTTGTGGGTATTTCCTTTGCTAATTCTTGCTATTATTATTATTAATATTATTATTATCTTTGAATGAAGAGTTCTCTCTGATACCATTTGCAGAAGAAATCTATGAGAGAAGGAAGTTTAGGACATAAAACACAATATCAGAAATACTATTCATGACATAAGGTTTGTCATGACATAAGGTTAGTGAATTATTTTAACCTACATCTCTCCTCAGTGAACGAGATTAACACTGGTCACAATCAGGGTTGTCTCATCCCCTTATCTTCAGGAGTAACCAATAAATTGATTCCTCAAACAAGAATTATCTGGTAATTTCTCTTTCAGTTCCATTTTTAGACATTCATTCAACAAATATTTGCTGTTCTCCATAGACCAGGCACTACTGTTTACAAGTACTTGGGATATACCTATATATTTGTCCAATCCTTAGTATTATTTGAAAAAATCAGACAAAAGCATGTAGACATCATAAATAGCTTACGTGTATTGCATGTCAGAGCATTAAATAAACATTAGAGTAAGGTGGGAAGATTAAGAATGTCAGTAGAAAGAACTCAGATTATAATTACAAATATGATGATCAGAGTAGGCCTTGTTGACAGTGTGATGTTTGAGCAAAGGTGTGAAAGGGCTGAGGGAGAAGCCAAGTGGGTAAACTGCTGGGAAAAATGTTGTAAGGACACTTTGGAGAGGGCATACCTGATGCATTTGGAGAATGTCAGGAAGGCAGTGTTTCTAGAATAGTGTGATCAAAGTAGAGAATGACAGGAGAGGAGAGTCAGAATTAATGATGGAGCCAAATCATTTAATACCCTGTAGAATAAGGGAAGGATTTTGGTTTTTTATTGAATGAAATGAGTCCAGTGCAGGGTTTCCAGAAGAGGGCTCACACTGACTTACCATTTAAAAGCATCACTGTGGCAGTTAGGTAGAAAATAGATTGGAAAAGAATAAAAGACAAGTTGGGATGCCATTTAAGTAATTTAGACAAAATATGATAGTGACTTGTTCCCAGGTGGTAGCAGCAAAGATAAGTGGATAAGATCTAGATAGGTTTTGAGCATGGAGTCAATAAGATCTGCTGATGCGTTGCATATGGGATATAGGAGGAGACATCAGGGATGACTCCAAGGTTTTTGCCTTGAATAATTGAAAGAATAAGGTAACCTTCCACTGAGATAGGAAAGGCTATGGATAGAAAAACTTATGAGAAAAGATCTGTGTTTCAATTGCGCATTCTAAGTGTGAAGGATATAACTGACATTTAAGTGGAGATGTTGAGTGAGCATTTAGATATCAATGTCTGGAATTTGAGATTGAGATCTGTGTAGATATAAATTTGGAAATTTCTTTGTATATGGAACTGGAAGGCATGGGGTTGGATGACATGACCAAGGAAATAAATGTTAATAAAGGAAACCAATGACAGAGTCCTTTCATCATGAAATGGTTAAAGAGAGTATGAAGAACCAGCAAAGGAGACTGAGAAAAAGTCAGTAAAGTAGAAAGCAAACCAAGAGACTGGATGTCACAACAACCAATGAAGGAGAACTGTGTCAAATGCTAATAATTAATGGGAGAGGAGGATAATGATTGGATTTCTTCATGTGGAAGCTATTGGCTACATGGAAAGAATTCTCCAGAAGTCTTCTCTGTTGGCATAAAAACCAGAATAGAGTGAATCTTAGAGAATTTAGGGAAAGAAACTGAAGATGGTAATAAAGACAATCTTTCATAGGAAATTGACTGCAAAGTACAGACACAGGGTAATTATGCACATGTGAAATTGTTATGATGAATACCTTAAACTTATACAATGTTGTATGTCAATTAAATTGCCAAGAAATAAGGGTGAAGGGGTGGGTGCAGCGAGGGAGGGGAAGAACCATGTGATAAATAATGAGAAAAGTGAAATTATGTCAAGTGTTCTGCTTTCTTTTTTGACATGTAAGCAACAACAGCATACTTGTGTCCTATGAGAATAACCCCACCACCCCACCGAGAGGGAAACATAAGGAAGTAGGGGGATGATTGCCAGAGTGATCTTTTAAGTTTTATTTTAGAACAGAGTGATTTTTTTGAATGTGCAAGAGCTTGGGATCTGAAAAGTACTAGAAAAACATGAGTATTAACAGAAGCATCTATGATTACAGAGTATGTGGGTGCAGGTGGTAGAGGAGCATAGATGTGGCAGTAGTATGGAAACTACACTCTAAGATTCTAAGACTTCTAAAGTCAGAAGGAAGATTGTCCACTGAGATCGAAGTTGAAGATGGTCATAGAGGCTGTTTGAGGAGAGAAACAATATGAAATAATGTTCTAAAAGAATGGGGAAATGATTAGATGAGGCAAGTAACAAATATTATACTCCTTTTCATTAAAAAGGCAGCAGAATATTTCCACTGCAAGTAGCTATTAGCTATCCCATGCCTACTGTTGTTGCTGCTGTTCTTGATGTCCTTATAGGAATTAAACAAAAAAAAAAAATTTTTTTTTTTTTTGAGACTAGGTCTCGCTATTTTTGCCCGTGGAACCGCAGGCTCTCGTTGCCCGGGGTACCACAGACTCAAGCAATCCCCAGCCTCAGCTTCCCAGGTAGCTGGGATTACAGGCGCGCACCACCACGCCCAGCTATTTTTTTGGAACTAGGTCTCGCTACGGGCCCCAGGCGGGACTCGAACCGCGATCCCTAGCCCTGGCCGCTTCATAGGCTGAAGCTTACAAGCACGAGCCACCGTGCCCAGCCGAATTAAACAAAAATCTTAAGGAGAGGGGGCTGGGCAACCTCTGCCTGAAGGCCTAGGCTGGGAGAGGGAATTAGTGGGCTCTGCCTGCCAGGTCAAGTCAGCAGGAGTCAGTGAGAGCTGCAGTCCCTCTTGACTGCTCCGATTCCCTGCTGTGGCCTAGGCTGCTGGCCAGGGTGTGGGATGTGAGGTAAGTTCACTACCACTGGGGTCCCAGATTCCTGAGGGACTCAGCCCCCCATTATGTGGGGGGGAAAGGTGTCTGGGTAGACTGTGAGGATATGGGCTTGAGGGGGTTCCCCTCTCTGGTTTACTTTCATCTCAGCCAGACTTGCACTAAGAAGGAGAAAACCAATAATCCAGTTGCAAACATCTAGGAAAAGAGAGGAGCAAATAATGGCTCTGGGTACACTCATCGCTTTGGTAGGAGCAAAAGAGTTGGAACCACAAGAGACAAGACGGAGAAACTAATTATTGTAGTGACCTATCACAGAGCTCCACCTAAAGCATCTCGAGGGCTGGGAAACCAAGTCTCTGGTCTAGAGATGTGTGCAACAGGAGAGAAGCTCTCTCCCTCTCCTACAACAAGGGAAGAAAGCCACAGAGGTACTGCTGTGGCCCCATGGCAGAACTGTAAACCATGAGAAAGGAGAGGAACTGAACTAGGAGTCTGTCCTAATGGGGGAACTTATCCACTGCCAGTGGCTGGAAATTGGGTTCCCAATGTCAGATGCCAGAACTATATGGCACAGAAGCAGCACCAAGGGACAGAAGGAGACAGCCAACATCACCATCACCTCCATCAAAGGAGGAGCCACAACAAAAGATCCTGGAGAGCCACACCACACAGCGAACCTATGAGAGGTTCCTGATATGCAAGGTGTGGCTCACAGTAAACCCTGGAGATTCCAGCAGTCTGGCCTGCTGCATTCCAAGAGCATAGGTCTTCACCCAGGAAAGATGACATTACTCCAGAAAAAAGAGACCAGTGAACTAAATATCAACCAAAGACCTACAATGAGAGATGGGCCAAAGTAACTGAAGGGGGGAAATGGGAGAGAGGGAAGGGGGAAGGGTGATACAGGGAGAGTCATAAAGGGAACCGTAACTATACAAATATGACCAAGGTTGTATAAAAATTAAAAAATAATAAAAAATTTTAAATAGATAAAAATTGTATGTAGTTATGTGCACTTTAATTATTGTATTATTATTATTTCACTTGCCTCAGCTCCACTCCTGTCCTATTTTTAACTCTTGGGGGTGAAGGCTGTAATTTCTTTTTCTCTGCCAGTGCTTTATCTATTACAGTGCTTCCATATGGCCAGTAAAAATGAGCTAAATCAAAAAATGTGTTGAACAAATCTTTGAGGGATGAATGAGTTAGTATTAGGAAATGAATGCAACACCTATTCTTTTCTACTAGTAGCCAACTTCATAAACACTGTGCTTTTTAAAATAATTTCTGCTGGGTGCAGTGGCGTGCACCTATAGTCCCAGCTACGTGGGAGGCTGAGGCTTGGGATCACTTGAGTTCGCATGTTCGAGACTACCCCAGACAACATAGCAAAACCTAGTCTTAAAAAAGTAGCCGGGTGTGATGGTGTGCACCTGTAATCCCAGCTACCTGGGAGGCTGAGGCTAGGGATCACTTGAGTCCATGGGTTTGGGACTACCCCTGGGCAACATAGTGAGACCTAGTCTCTAAAAAAATTTTTTTAAATAAATAAAATAATTTCTAAAATAGAGTTACCTCGGTTTTCTTTCTATTTGGAGTAATGGTTTGCATTTTAAGGATAGGCTGTTAGTATTTGGGAACTTGGAAAAAGATAAGTGTAAAAGTTAAGTAGACTTTGACTTAAACCTAACATGTAAATAACCTCAAATAAATAAGTGAAGGTTTAATATTTTTCTTCTAAGGATAGACTTAACTTTTACTTGCAAACTTTCTCTCAGGAACTCATGCATGAGACAAAGCAAGCATAAATCAAGTTAACATGGGGACAAAAGGAGAGAACAATATGTTTCCAGGAAGCTCAACTAGAAGCTAAATGGCACAAAGTACCCCTGGCTCCTCTCATCTCTCAGGTATGAATAGCGGCTCATGCCTTTTTACAGCAAGATTTTTCTTTAGACAATGTGTGTAGAAGGGTTTGATACCCTTCCAACTTGTAGTGGTTTAATGGTATTTTGAAAAATCTTTCCTTTTGAGAAAAATAGTTATTTGTTCTTCTCATGCAGCTGCATTTTCTCACCACGTAGGACAAAATATAATCCCAGACTTGGTGGTTCCAAATATCATCATTCCCTTTGCTATCAACAGCAAATATTTACCAAGGGCAAGGACTGCGTCTTTGCTCTCCTGGGTCCCTGGAGCCTAGCACAGAGCCCTGTCCATGTTTGTGGAGTAGAGATAAGAAGGCTGCTGTCCTGGGTCTAGTGGTCGACAGTAAAGTTTAGCTATTGTACACTGCCACCCAGATCAATACAAATCAGATTAAAATCTTTAAAACAAGCATTTTAAAACATTGTGGAGGCCAAGGCACGATGGCTCATGCTTGTAAGCTACAGTTTATGGAGTCACGGCAGGGTCTGGGGATCTCAGTTCGAGTCCTGCCCAGGGCAACACAGTGAGACCTAGTCCCAAAAAATAGCTGGGCATGGTGGCATGCGCCTATAATCCTAGCTACCTGGGAAGCTGAGACTGGGGATTACTTGAGTCCGTGGTACCGAGGGCAACGTGAGCCTGTGGTTCCATGGGCAAAAATAGCTAGACCTAATCTCAAAATCAATTAATCAATCAATCAATCAATTAAAAACATTGTGGTATTACTTATACAAGTGAAAGTACAAATCTTAACTTAATCTAGTTTAACAAACTTTTACAATGTTTTGAAGCCAACACCCAGATTACCATGAATTTTGCCTGATTTTGAGCGTTATGTGAATGGAATCATAAATGTGTTCTTTCTTGGGGTCTGGTCTCTTTTACCTAACATTATGTGGGGTTCATCTACCTACCCACTCTCCTGAACACGCAATCATAGCATCCTTTTACATATATTTTTCAAATTCTTTAAAAATGTATCAATATCTTTGATGTCCCATTTTATGTATTTTTACACATGTATAAATTCACACAACCACCATGCAATTAAAATAGGGTCCTGTCATCCCAAAGAATTCCCTGCTATCCCTCACACTTTATCCCTGACAACCTCTATTCTGTTCTCCATTACAATAGTTTTATCTTTTTGAGAATGTCACAATGATGGAATTATATTGGATGTAACCACTGGAAACTAGTTTCTTTCACTCAGGTAATTCTTTTAATATCCATCAGTGGCACATTTCTTTTTATTGATGATGACATTATATGTCTTTTGGTGGACATAATCACTGGCTTCTGTTGGTACATTTATAGAAATGGAATTACTTAAGTGTAGTTTCTTCATATCTTTAACTTGAGCAGGCACTACCAAATATTTTCCCAAAGTGGTTGAGCTAGCAATGAGAGTGACTTTCATTTGTTCCCTATCTTCACCAGGAACATTCTGGTCAATGTGTATGTAATATTGCAGTCATTTTTGTGGGTGTGTATGTAAATTAGATTTTAAGGTTTGTCATAAATCATGGAAAGCATTAGTCATCTTCTGTAGCAGATGCTGTTGGGGCCCTGCCCAGATCCCCAGGGACCCCTTTTACTGTCCTGCAGCTGCTGCAGGTGCTGCTGCTAATGGCTCACACCTGCAACAGCCCTCAGGTCATTAGAGCTGCTACACAATTTTCAATCCCTTGGCCCAAACACAGACTTCCAAGTACACACACACACTCCACACACCACACAGAGACCGGGTGGTCATAGGCAATGATTGACTGTTACGAGGTTACAAAGCTCTGTTAGCTCACCTAAAGGCAACAGATTCACGATGTCATAATTTATACTCCAGCACTCTGTAGGGAATCAGTCTGAAATGAACTTCAACTAAAACCACATTCTTAGAAGCTTTTCCTCCTGTCCCATCCTGCTACTTTCACTTCCTTACTCTTTAGATTTTCCTGTAAGCAACCCCCCCATAAAGCATGTGATAAGAACCCCCACTTTTTAAAAAAAAGTACTTATTTTTATTATTTATTTTATTTTACATCCTTTTCTAGGCCGGGCATGGTGGCTCCTGCCTGTAAGCTTCAGCCTATGAAGCGTCCGGGCCTAGGGATCATGGTTCAAGTCCCGCCTGGGGCCCGTAGCGAGACCTAGTTCCAAAAAAAAACAGTTGGGTGTGGTGGCGCGCACCTGTAATCCCAGCTACCTGGGAAGCTGAGGTTGGGGATTGCTTGAGTCTGTGGTACCCCGGGGAACGAGAGCCTGCGGTTCCACGGGCAAAAACAGCAAGACCTAGTCTCAAAAAAACAACAACAACAAAAAAAAAAAACCACAAAACAACAACAAAAAAATTCTTTTCTACCCCGGAGTTCTCCCACCACCTTATCACCCATGATCCATCTCTTAGTCTTTTGTGTCCCTCCCACTTCCGCTTGCCTCCTCCCCCTCTCATGCTCTTTGCTTCGATTTTGCTGAGAGTTAGTTTCAAATTTTTCTTGTCTGTTTGTTGTTTGTTTTCCCTTTAGCCCTCATATGATTTGTTGTTTGTTTTCCCTTTATCCCTCGTATGAGTGAGACCATCCAGTATTTCTCTTTTTCTTTCTGGTTTATTTCTGCTAACATGATTCCTTCTAGCTCCATCCATGTTGCTGTGAATGACGTTAAGTTTGTCTTTTTTTGATTGATGAATAATATTCCACTGTGTACATATACCACAGATTTTTGTATCATCCGTCTATTTGGGGCATTTGGGTTGCTTCCATATCCCGGCTATTATAAATAGTGCTGCAATAAACATATGGGTACAGGTGTCTTTTTGGATTAGAATTTTTTTAATCTTTGGGTAGGTTCCTAGCAGTGGGTTTGCAGAATCAAATGAGAAGGATCCCTACTTTTGACTCTGCTTCTAGGCAATGTGACCCAGATAGGCTTTGAAGTATCCATTTTTACATCCTCCATCACTTAAAGGCCCCATTTTTCATGTAGATTGTTAGAAAAACTAGACATTTGCTTACAATCAACAGAAAAGCAATAGTCAAACAAGTGCTTGTTTTTTGCTATTTATTCTTCCTCAAACATCTTTAGCCTGAACATAACAGGTGTCATTCAACTTGTAGGTTTCCAGATGTAATTATGAGATAAGTTTTATTATCCTTGATTGTCCCACTTGCTCTTTAGGACTGTTGCCTTGTGTTGGTTTCTCCTACTACTTCCTTTCCCCACACACATGTCCATTGATCTGTGAGCGTTGACAGTAATCATTTTCAATCACTGGTCCCTGAGAGCTTTAAGGTTCCTGAGGTGCTTCAGAAATATTACACACATAAATTAGCATTTCATGCCAAACAACAGACATTTTTATATCTTGAGATTTTTATCACCGGGCAAATTAATAACTAGGCAGTTAATGTCATTAAATTTAACAAGTTGTGCATCTTCACATGAAGTGATCAAATAAAGTTATTTGTGCTGAGGTCTTAAAGACATTTAATAACACTTTTATTCAATTTGTGTTTATGTAGGGCCTTACCCAAATTCAGAGTTAGTTGTGTTACAAACATGAACATATTGACTACTATTTTAAAGACCCAGTGTTTACAGATATCATTGCATTTTTCACTCTATTGTAATGGGTGGTGTACTACAACCGTCCTGTTCATGATGACAGTTGTAGTGGACTCAGGATTCAGTTGTAGGATTCATGCTTACCAATATTCATAGGTTCCTTATTGGTTCTGGCAGTTACACAGACACACTGGGCAGGGCAGGGTCAGTGCTAGGGCCAGGAGTAGGATTGAGAGGCAGGAGAGTCCCCACATCCCCAGGAACCTTCACACTATTTCCTGGCCTCTCTCTCTGGAGTTTTCTTATGCTCTTTCATCCCATCTCACCTCTCTGAATGCTCTCTTTCATGTTCATGCTCCTTTTATCCATTCTCTCCTAAGCCCAGGTGTGTACACACCCATTAGGCCTCACAATCATAGGGAAGATTAGTACTGCAAGTGCTGGCTAGTGGAAGAAAAAGTCTGATTAAGTCACTTTTCCTACAGGTGGTTTGTCCATCTATAATCTATAACTAAGGACTATTTCTTATTATATTCCTATTATTACTATTATCATGACTCTAGAACCCCATACAGGTCTTTGGAAAACAGAATGGCAGAGGGGGGATGAAGAAGATAAAATGAAGCAAGAATAGAGCAAGGTGGAGCAGATTAAAGGTAGTTACCAATTCTTTGTAGTTTTTCCTACTG
Organism: Uropsilus gracilis; assembly: GCA_004024945.1. NCBI lineage: Eukaryota > Metazoa > Chordata > Mammalia > Eulipotyphla > Talpidae > Uropsilus > Uropsilus gracilis. The sequence continues at coordinate 14,078 of PVHY01017443.1, forward strand.
AGAGGCAGAATCTATTTCTGCCTCTGAATTCAAGCAAATCTTGTGATTTACCTTGGTCAAATGCAGTCAATTCCAGTGCTAAGCTTTAATAAGGTCTTTAAGAATGCAATTTAAGATTTAATGCAGTTTAAGAATGCAATTTCAGGTTTAAACTCTGAGAAGGTCTGGCAGCTTCTGCTTTTGCTCCTGGGGGAAATCAGCCCCATAAGAAGGCTAGCTACCTTGAGACTACCATCTATCAGCAGGCCCAAAGTAACCCCACAAAGGTGCCATGAAAGGAGAGGTGAGCCAATTCAAGGACTGCAACCTAACATATGACCCCAGCTGGATTTTTCCAACCAAATTCTATTTCTTTGGGTCACTCCAGCTAGGTCCCAGCTACCACCAAACAGAGATGACCATTTGCACTGTGTTCTGATCAAGTTGCAAACTCTCATAATCAAGTTCAAATGAAATGTTTGCAGATGCTGTTTTGGGATAATTTGTTACCCTACAAAAGATATCCAAAATAGAAAGTACTCGTCATCAAAAGGACAATTTGCTGTTTCACTAGCCCCACTAGTTTTTATTTAAGATAAGCCCATGGGAAGAAGCAATTCTTAATATAAGGTAGAAGTCATAATAGTGGAAAAACTGGAGAGCAGAAAAATATTTCTGACAAGTGTCTCACATGCTACCTTAGTTGCCCATGTGAATACCTTCATGAAGGTTCAAAGGGGAGCTGGAAGTCTACTACAAGCTTTGATACTTAATTATCTGCTGTAGTCCCAGAGTAAATGAATACATATCAATGAGTGAAGTGGGTGAGTCATGGCAGGCATAGGGAATAGTTGGGATGGTATAGTCAGAGTCACCAGCACTCAATTCCAGTCAGTTATTGTCATGGAGAAATGTGAGCCCTGTATTGCTGGAAACTCCATTTTTTCCAGACACAAAACAAGCCTGTTTTTTTTTTTAATGTGAAATCTCAGGGCTATATCTGAGATTGGCAGCCAACCTGAGTTCCTGGATCAGTGAATGTAGGATGATGAAGTATCTTACTCATCATGCATCGCATTCATTTCTATCCAGGCATCCTGTAACTTTCAAAAATGGAATTTGGTCTGTCTATGTGCCTTCTAACCACGTCCATCTGGATCATACTCAGTGCCTGAACTTTGATGTGTTGTTGGAGATGTGGAGCAACCAGAACTCCCACACATTGCTGATGGGTGTGTGAACTGGCTCAACTCGTTTGGAATAGTTCACCAGTTTGGCAATAAGTACTAAGATTCAGTATACACCTACACTCTCCCTATAACTCAGCAATGTCAATCAAGGTAAATACTTAATATAAGTACAATACATGTTCACCACCAAGAGGCATGCAGTATGATGTTCATAGAAGCACTATTGATAATACTAATAGAGTTTCCATCAGTGGTAGAATGGAGACACAAAGCATCCATTAAAAGAGTGTTACACAGTAATGCAAACAAACAAACAAACAAACACACAGAAAATAAATTTATCAATCATTTCTACAGGCAACAACAAGGATAAATCTCACCCCACCCTCCAAACATGTTCAATGGAAGAATTAGACATAGAAGGGTTCATGCAATGTAATATCTAGTAGATGAAAGTTCTAGTTGCTTTGCAGCCCCACTTGGAGTATAGCTTAAAAACAGGCAAAATTAATTATTGGTTTTACTAATCTTGTAGTTTTCACAACACTATGTTATGATAGTTTCCATTCTTGAAAGGGGAATTTGGGACTTGAGGGGGTTTCTGGTGCACCGCTCATGTTTTGTTTCTTGTCTGATGAGCCAGTTACATGGGTATATTCATTTTGTGAAGAAACTCTCTGAGTTATCAACATTTGATCTGTGTAATTTTCTGTATGTATATCATACCTCCATACAAGTTTTTAAACACCAAATTTGAAAATGTATCACTTCTCTTTCCTTCTGGGCTCTGAGATAAAGATAACATGAACTTGGAATAAGCATCTAGCTGCTTGGTATGACATATGTCATGAGGGGAAAATAAACCTTTGCTTTCTGAAGTCATTAGAATCAAGTAAGGTGTTTTGGAGCAGCCTGTCAGTGGTCCTCTTCTCCAGCTTATTGAATACAGGTCTGCCTTAAGAGAGAGCACTTCCCAGCCCCTCACACTGGGTCAAAGGGAAGCAGGCAGAAGTGAATCATAGGAGCAACTTTCTGGTCATCTCTAACTTGCTATAAGCCACTAGCTGTGGAGCTTTTTCAGATTCTTTCTCAGATGCCCTAATGGGAAGGTAGCCATTTTTGACCATGCAGGCTAGGAATGGAAGAGTCACACATGCAAAGAAAGGCAGGTGTCTGAATGAGCATGTGACTCAGAATAACCATCAATCTGGATCAGCTGGAATACTGACTTGAGAGAAACAAACCTCATCTCTCTTAAACTGCTATATTCCGGCATCTCTATTATAATACCAAAGCCTCTCCCCTTTCAAGCCATTTCATAGTTCAGCTACCACCATGCACCATGCACCTACAAGCAGCAGGGAGTTGGGGCTCTTGGACAGTGGTGGACTTGCCTAATGGGCTAAAGTCACTCAGAATTGCCATGGAGTCTGAGGCTTTGCAGCCCCAACTGCAGAATGGAGCATTGGAAGTAATGACTTCATGTTAAGTTTTATATCAGGTTAGAGCAGCAGCTTTTAAAGGATAGTCCTCAGAATAGCAGCAGCAGCAGCAGCAGCAGCAGCAGCAGCAGCAGCAGCAGCAGCAGCAGCAGCAGCAGCAATAGCACCAGGAACTTGTTGGAAATACACATGCTTGGGTCCTACTCTTAATCCCTTAATGGAATGAATTAGAGATTCTGGGGAAGAGAGTTGGTAATATGTATGTGAGCAATCCTCCCTGGGGATTCTTTTTTTTTTTTTTTTTTTTTGAGACTAGGTTTCACTATTTTTGCCCATGGAACTGCAGGCTCATGTTACCCGGGGTACCATGGACTCAAGCAATTCCCAGCCTCAGCTCCCCAGGTAGCTGGGATAATAGGCGCGCGCCACCATGCCCAGCTATTTTTTGGACTAGGTCTCACTGTGTTGCCCCGAGCAGGACTCGAACCGCTATCCCTAGCCCCAGCCGATTCAGAGGCTCAAGTTTACAGGCACGAGCCACTGTGCCCAGTTTCACTGGGTATTCTATTGCACAGTCAAATCTGAGTATTACTGCCTTGAAGGACTTAGCAAACTTTTTCTATAAAGGGCCAGATAGTAAATGTTTTAGGCTCTGCAGGCCATACATTTACTGTGAGTAAATAAATATATCTTTAGAGAGCAAGAGAGAGATTTATTGTAGGAGCTGACTCATGGTTATGGAGGCCAAAGAGTTCCCCAATCTGGCTTTTGTAAGTTGGAGGGCTAGAAAAGCCAGTGGCATCATCCAGCCTGAATCTGAAGCCTGAGAATCAGCAGCTTCAATGTCTGGGAGCAGAAGGAGATAAGCTTCCCAGTCAAGAAGAGAGCAAATTCACTTTCCTCTGTCTTCATGTTCTGCTCAGGCCCCCAGTGGTTTGGATGATGTGATTCACAATGGTAAGGGTGGATCTCAGAGTCCATTGAATCAAGCATTCATCTCCCAAACCCCCCCAAACAAGCCCATGCTAAAATAATATTTTAGCAACTTTCTGGGCATCCTTCACTCAGTAAATTTGACAAATGCAACTGACTATGACAGTCTTCCCAGGTTTAGTGAGTTTTCTCACCTGGCAAGTCTCACTGCATCTCAGTGACTTTGAATGGGCCACATACTTCCCTTGAGTCAATCCCAATGCCTAGTAAAAGATGTGTTCTGGTTGGCTAGGTCTGATCCACCTGCTCTGGAAAGATTTGGAGGTGTTGGCAGCAAACAGACTACAATGTGTAGAGCTGAATGCCAAGGGACTGTGTGTGCCACAGGATGTCAGGATAACAAATACCCTCTCTCTTTCCTCCATTGTATCAGCCAGCCACAGCAGAGGCTGAGGTCTTCTCTGCGCACTCTACTAAGGGCACCGTCTCTCCTCCTGATAAATGAAAGAGAACAGCAAACCCATAACATAAACAAAACAGTGCTCAGAACTCCCCTTGATATTCAAGAGACTTTATTTCATGGGCATGGCCATGCAAAAGTAAGAAAAGTTTGTAGGCACAAAGTCCTGGACCACAGGCAAAAAACCTCAAAAAGACATGGTTTCTTCTGGTGACAGGAACAAAGAAGCTGGGTTAGGGCCATCTGCACCCAAACCACAGAAACTAAGATTGGGGAGTGTGGACATCCAAAGAGAACCCAGAATTATTACTAGACATGACACAGATATACACTGAACCCCCCAGAATCCCCACAGATGCAGACTGTAGTGTTTACTCTTCTATTGTTGATTTATCAAAACGGGCAGCATTCACACACAGTTCCTCAATAAGAATATGACAAATTAGCATCTTTATATTACCTACATCTTCCTCTCCTCCTCTCATTGTCTTATTTTTAAAGTCTTCATTTAGTTATTTTTGTAACTTTAAAAAGAAGACATACTTCCTTTGTTTGGTTCTGTGAAAAACTTTTCAGCTTGTTTGCTTGTTTTAAAACAATTTTACTATAGTGAGTTTATTCATAGATCTGAATCTTCTGATTTGACTTCAGAAAAGTTTTTGAAAGACTGTCCTCTTTTTTATTTAGTTGGATAACTTGTACCACATGACAATTAGCTAACTTTAGTAACTTGCACACTTGAAAGCTCTCATTGGAAAATGGTTTCACCAGAATCATTTCCAAGAGGCATTTTAAACATTAAAAACTTTATTTTAGATGTGTCTTTTTTGTAAGAACTGAGTTGGAAATAAAAAGTAATTATCTTTAAAATGGGAACTTATATTTTAATTCTTTTTAAAAAAAGATTGTTATTTTGGAGCAGTTTTAGATTTACAGAAAAATTACAGAACTCTGAGTTCAGACACTTTCCAGATAACCCTGCAGTCAATTTTCTTTATTATCAACACTTTACATGTGTGGTACATTTGAACAGTAAATCAATATTGATGCGTTATTATTAAAAAAAGCTTATGCTTTATACAGATTCATTTAGCTTTTACCTAATGTCCTCTTTTTGTTCCAGGATCCGATCCAAGACAACACATCACATTTCATCATCACATCTCCTTTAGCTCCTCTTAACTGTGACAGTTTCTCGTAATTTCTTTATTTTAGATGACCTCTCACGTTTGAGGCATATAGGAAAGTATCTTGTAGAATGTTTCTCAATTGGAATAATCTGAGGTTTTTCTTATGGTAAGACCAGGGTTATGGTTTTGGACAAGAGGACCACAGAGGTTGAGTGCAGTTCTCATTATCAAGAGTGCTTATTATCTACATGGGTCAATGTTTGTTAGGTTTCTCCTGTAAAGTTACTCTTTCATTTCCCCCTTTCTATCCCAACCACTTTGGGCCCACCTCCTAATCTCCAGAACCTGTCAATATGTTTCACAGCAAAAAGAAATTAATGACATTCAAGAGAAAAAATATGAATCAAAGATGAATGTTAGCTGGGCACGGTTGGTGCGTGCCTGTAAACTTCAGTCTATGAAGTGACTGGGACTAGGGATCACTATTCGAGTCCCGCTCGGGGCAATACAGTGAAACCTAGTTCTCCAAAATAGCTGGACATGGTGGCGCAGACCTGTAATCCCAGCTACCTAGGAAGCTGAGGCTGGGGATTGCTTGAGTCTGTGGTACCCTGGGCAACGTGAGCCTGCAGTTTCACAGGCAAAAATAGTGAGACCTAGTCAAAAAAAAAATAAAATGACTGTTAGGTGTCTTGTTGGGACAGCTGAATGAATGTCATTTTCTGAGTTCTAGAAGGCTGGGTCAGGGGTATGGGGAAGAAGAGATTATGGACAATGTCAGAATGTCTTTTAAAATTTTTTAATTATTTTCATACAACATTTTTTATATTTGTACTGTTCCCCTTTGGTACTGCTCTCCTTTCAATAATGCACCCCTATACCTCCACCCTTTCCCCCTTCTCCCCTCCCCTACCCTGGTCACTCCAACTGCTCTCTTGCTGCAAATTGTTGAGGAATGCTTGGCCCACTTGCATTTGTCTATTTTTTTTTCTTTTCTTTTCTAGAGCAGTGTCCTTTTCCAGGGTGAGGACCTGCGCTGCTGGACACAGCAGACCATGCTGCTCAGATTTCCAGGAGTAACTCTGAGGTGGGTATCCAGGCTGAGGTGGGTATTAGGAACCTTTTGTAGGGCAGATATGTGGCATGGCTCTCCACACTCCTTCATTTCGGTGCTTCCTATGGTTTAAGAGACTGTCTCCTTTCTTCTAGGCCTCTGTATTCACTGGCTTCTGTGCCTCCTCATTCGTACTGACTGTCTCCTCCGTTCTGAGAACATCAGAATTTTATGAGAATTACTGGTATGTTCAGAAGACATTGAAATGGAGATATGAAATCAGCACATAAGACTCTGAAGGTCATAGAATTTAACACTCAATAATGGATGAGACCTCATTGGAAAAGAATGCAGAGAAAGATGAAAGGAGCTAGGACCAATTTCCAAGGGAACAAAGCCAGGTTGGAAAGGGTTTTGTGGGACTCATAGTGAATAGACAGTGGAAAGACCATAGGTACATATTGTAGAGAGCAAAAATTTGTGGGTACAATTATAGAGCCCATGTTGATTCTCAAAGTCATGTGGTAGGCTTGTAACACCCAGAGTTCCAGGCCCAGAATTTCTGACTCAGCAGGTTTCCTGCACCCCCTGGGAATTTGCATTTCCACAGATTGTTAAGAGGTGATACTGTTAGTCTGGGGACCACAGTTTGAGAACTGTTTTCAAAATGAACAACTTTACCTGCTTGACTATGTGTATGTGTCACAGAACTGGAGGGGAATATGAATAAAAGAGGAGAAATGATAAAAAGTAATGGCATCATTGATTTTTGATGGAAGTTGGAGACATGGATAATGCATAAGGGGAAAGGATAAATTGGACAAAATAACTTGGTAACTCAGAAGGGGGATGGTTCTGAAGCATCATGGGACTTTGACCTTTAGCAGGAGAATGGACATTAACTCCATGTTAGCAAGTATGCGTAAGTTTGGTGGATTAAAATTTGGAGACTAAGCTAGATTGTATCAAGAAGCTTCTGTATTTCCAATAAAGAATCAACAGTCCTTCTGGAAGCATGTATTTTTTAAAATATATATTCTGTATTCTTAAGGGAGAACAGACAAAATGATGGAGTGGGTTTTATATAAGGGGAGAAGGTCTGAACCAGTCAACTTGGGGAATAAGAAGTCAAGATTCCTAGGGCAGTATAATAGAACTACTTGTAATTAGATGAATGTGCTATTATCTGCACTGCCATTAGGATAGTCACCATGTGAGACAACTTAAAATTAATTAAGTTAAAATTAATTTTAAAGAGAAGTTTAGTTATTTAGACCACTAGTCACATCTGAAGTATCAGTGGTATATTCTAGAGAAACAGAGTTGGACTTTAGAGCTGCGTTGAAGTGTGAAAGTGCTTGAGGTGTGAAACTAGCAAGACTTTGTTTATAGTTTTCCACAGTGGTATTCACCAGCTCAGCAACAGGTCCTGAGAGGATAATGATAAAATAAAAAACTCTCAGGTGGGATTTTTCCTTATAAGTTGGACAAAAGGAGAGAGGGCCAAGGCATCAAAGGAATTGGGGACAGAGTAACTTTAATGCAAGACTGTGGGATGTCCAGTGCAGAATACCAGATAATAGCAATGAAACCAAGAGTAGACTCAAATGTGTCTTCCATGTAAAAGTGGACTTTCCAGATTACAGCTTTTACCTTACCTCTTCTGCAAATTATATCTGAAGGATAAATTGTTGACATGGGGAAATTTCCTTATACAGCATTCCAATTAATATGAAGGATAGAATCAGAGTATCGACACTCTACAAAGCTGTAATGCAATAATGGAGGTAGACAATGCTCATGAATGACTGCTAAAACCACAAAAAGGAAGAGCAAGATATTTTGTGCTTCTTGATGAAAGGAATCAATGTCACCTCATCTATATTTTCCAAAAAGTTGAGCCTGGTGTGATTAAAATTCTAGATCCAGAATCAGGGGGATGGGATCAATAAGTTCAGACTACATGAACTGCCAGATAAACAACATGTTTTCCTTTTCCCCAACAAATTAATTACAAGGGGAAAAAAAGAGATGTAGAGGGTAACTGAAGGAGATTTATGAGACAAATCAACAAATCAATAAAACCACAAATTGTGGTTTTATATTTTAGGTGTCCTTATATTTTAGGAATACCTGCTGAAATAGTAACAAGTAAAATTATAGATTTGGGTATATTTCAAAATAATTTCAGTCATAGCATACACTAGAGAAGAGGTGGCCACATCATAATTAGAATAGTTGGTTGTGGACATCTGGGACATTATAATATCATTCTTCCTGCTTTACGAGTATTTAAATTTTTCCATAATAAAAAGGCTAAGTAAAACTCTCTTTCCTGATTAAATCTACCTCTTTCCTTCATTTCATATCCAAGCATCTTTGAAGGAATTATCTCTATTGTTTCATCACATCTTTATTTTCTACTCCTGTCCCCAACTGCAAAGTCCTGGGTTTGTCTGTGGTGCTTCCCCATACTTGTTTAGGTTAAGATACCCCACTGTCAGGGAACACTTCTCTGCTCTCAATTCTCTTATGCTATTGCTCACAATCTCCTTTTCAAACTGTCTACAAAACAGCTTGACTGGAGTCAGGAAATAAGAGCTGACATCTTGACTGGTCAGATCTTGGTTGGCTCTTACTGGAAAACCTCTCTTATTCTTCATCTCCTGCTCTCTGAAATGACAATAATATTAGTGTCTACCCGCCCTGGGTTTATTGCTATGTAGCAATCTTCCCTAAATTGAAGCTTTTAAAACACTGTTATCTCCTGTAGTTCTGAGGGTTGATGATCTCAGCTGGTGGCTTAGGATTCCTCAAGTGGCTAGTCAGGAGATGCCCAAGAATTGGACACCCTTCACTTACCCCTGACCCTCAGTGGAGCGACTGCAGTAGCTGGAGTTAGTCAGGCACCTTTCTTTCTCCATTTCAAACATCTGCATGTGGCTAGCTGGGACTTCTCAGGACACCCAGACATTTCACATGACATCTGGCTTCCCCCAGAGTGAACATTTAACAAGATAGAAGGTGGAAACCTCATCTTCTCAGTCTGGAAATTTGCACACGCTCCATTGTATTCTTTTGGTCAGAGTTGTTACAGAGTCAGCCAGGATTCTGAATGAGGGGACTTAGTGAAGTATCTGGGAGACAGTCTCAAAGTCTGGATCAGTCAGCTTTGAATTAAGTCTCCTACTCTCTGTTGTAAAAGCCTCTCTCTCTCTCTCTCTCTCTCTCTCTCTCTCTCTCTCTCTCTTTCTCTCTTTCTCTCTCTCTCTCTCCTTGCATGTAACTTTTTTCATCTTTGTAATGTGGTTTATCTTGGTGTCTGAGGTATGGGGGAGGAACTCCAGCCTCACCCTATATTCTAGTATACCTTCAGTGGTGTTTTGTTCTTGAATAGTTCTTAGCTGTCCTTGTGAGGAAGAGCAAAGTCAGAAGTAACCTAGAATACTCCTCTCTGTGTCCTTCTCTTACAGAGACAATTGTGAGTTAACTCCCCTCCCCTTATGATCCACATAATCTTGTCATCTTAGTATCCTTAATTTAATTATATCCATAAAGACCCTTTTTATAAATATTACTACATTTCCAGTCTCCAGGGATTAGACATGAATATCTTTGGGGGTGAGGATATTTCAGCATATTCCAGTGGGAGAGAGGAAAGAGGAAGAGGACATTGACATGTTAACCTCCACCATTTGAAAGGCTACCTTCCTTTAGCATAGTATTGCCATTAACCCATTCGTTCTGACATCACCTGCAGGATGTTAGCTCTATGTATTTAACAATCATTCTTTCATATGGGGGCTACTCACTCTCTGACTTCAGAAGTGTGGTTGGCCCCAGCTCATGACAGCTGCTCCCTAAAACCTTATCACTTTGTTGGGGATAAAACCAGGCTTCCCATGGGTTTCTTCAGTCAGTGATTGAACACAGGAGGGATACTGAAGCAGGATGGGAAATCTGGTACTCCACGGACAGGTGACTTCAGCCACAGATTCCATGAAGGCCTTGTTGAATCTTCATTAGAACTACCTACACAGTCTCCCTGACATTTCCACGTAACCCCCCTCCTTCCTGCTAACCTTTACTGGGGCAAATGTCCATCCAGAAAACAGATCTACAAAGTGCTCCCAGTTCTTGTTCCATTTTTTCTCACAGGTATTTCCCCCTACTCAGTTTTTTGTACATTTAATCTTCTTAGTATCTGCTACTTAGACAATCTCAATCAGTACTTACTACCTACCTAATATACACTGTTAAATAAGCCATAATTAATTAAATGTGATTTATCCAGGCATGCCTATAATCCCAGATACCTGGGAGACTGAGGCTAGGGATCACTTGAGCTCGCGGGTTCGTGACAACCCTGGGCAACATAGCAAGACTGAGTCTCTTAAAAAAGAAAAAGTGAAAAGATTAAATAAATAAATAAAATATACTTTACAAGGAAAATTTATTTTACTACTAGAAATAGAAGACCAGTATTAATTTCCATAAACAGAGGAAAAGCTGAAAATATAAAGATTTAGATCAACAAAAGATTTAACTCTTGGCTTGTTTGCCAGAGCATCAAAGTCTAAGGTTGGCTTTTTGTTAGAGGAAGACTAGCCAACATTAAAAAGGTGTATATAAGACCTATTAGCCCCAAGACGTGATGTTCTTTTAGACCTCATGAAAATAAGGAGAATAGCTTTCTGCTTCGGGACTTGCATGTTACTTTATACCATAGCACAAACCCTTCAAATGGTCAGTCTTGCTAGTGGTAAACAGTAATGAGATCACCACTGGGAAAAATTCCGTCAGGAAAATCATCAAGATATCAAAATTTTGTTTTGTTCTCACAGTAATTTTCCCTAACAATTCTGTATCAATCAGGAAGGTGTTCCTTCATGCTTTCCTCTTGGGAGGGGTCTGTGTTGAAAAGAAATTCTTCTTAAGGTGCTTCTCTGCAGTCGGTAAAGAAAGCACAATTCACTAGTGGGGAAGAGAGGTGGGCATGCAGGACTATCGAGGAAGGGAAGGGAGGTTGTTCATGCTGGAAAGGCTCAGGGCTCAGAAACAGTGAGGACCTGTTGGGTAAATGAATTGGTCAGGCTTTTTACCCTTGCACCATTAACCTCTATGACTAGCATCTGTAGTATTGCATCTTCTCCATGATTGTATGTGTCTGGGCTCGGTGGGTATGCGCATGTGTGAGTGGGCTCACCTGGGCCTGGGAGAAAAGGATAAGAGCACAAGAGAGCCCACCAGAGAAATTGAGAGAGCCCAGAGCAAGAGCATAAAGATTTCTGAGGGCTAAGGAGCTTGCCTGCTTCCTGGGCCTATTCCTGGCCCTGACCCTGGCCTGTCCTGCCTGATGTGTCTGTGTAACTGGTAGAACCAATAAAGAACCTATCCAGATTTGGGGAGGGTGCACTATAATTGGTGTCACAAATAGGATGCTTAGATTACAGGACCCTTGTGTGCTTTGCTGGGGGCAGGATTCAGAGGGGAAGGGGAAGAAGTTGACTATGAGTTAAACTGACCACACTGGATGGGTCCTTGGAGTCAGGTTAAAGAAAATAAAATCTTATGATAGTATCTACACACACCAGTTTATGAATCTGGATTCTTATACCCCTACAAGCATCTTAAGATGCCTATAAGCGACTCTTAAAATGATAATCACTCCCACACCATATACTCATTTACATTTATATATATTTTTTACATTACCACAAATTTTGAGGGGAAACAAATTTTGTTATTTTATAGCTATGTCTTTGAAGACCATATCCTCTGTCTCCCAGGAGGAAACTAAAGAATCATTATCGTCTGGTGACCTTTGGAAAACTGACTTGCAGTTCACTGAATCCCTCTTTTCCATGAGTCACTGGAGAACAGAAAGGTGATCAAGTGTCATTTTCATAGGTATTTACTTGGAACTCTTGGTATGAAGCCAAAAAACACAATTCCAACTGATCTGAGAGAGGCAGTTTATTGGACGGCGACTGGGAAAGGGCTGCTCCGGGAAGCTAGACCCAGTGCTGTCTTAAGGACTCAGTCTCGCTCTGTCTCTTGGCTTTGCTTTCCTCTGTGTTGGCATCATTTTCAGGCAGCTGCTGTTGGTGAAGGTGGTGACCTGCCTCAGGTTTGTCTTTCATCTTTTCTCAACCACTAAGGAAAATAAAGTCTCAACAGCAGATCCTTTCAGGTGCTGGTACAGTTTGGATCTCTTCTCAGTGAAGCGATCACTGTGGCCCAGTTAAAGTCTCTAATTAGTTGAATTAAATGCCCATCTTCCTCAAGAGGGGTGGAGAAAACCTGTCCAGAACTGCAAGTTCAATTACTGGAAGATGGCGGAATGGTTGCCCGAGGGAAGGTAAGAACACCAGGTGTCCTCTACAGGTTGATTCTTCCTTTCCCCACCCTTCCTCAGATACAGGTGTGCCCAGGGGCAGGGAGAGCCCGTTAGTGGTTAGTGATGGAGGAGACATTGAGATCTTTTCTCGGATAATTCTGAATGTGTTTACAGACAGTGTGCCAGATGATCCACCACTGACACTTCCTAGGCCACCCAGAGAACTCTAGTGGACATACCACTAGTCTCCACTGAGCTCAAGATAAACATTTTTGGCATGCTAGGTCCTCCCTAATGAGAGGCTTCAGAGTAAGGGTTCTTGCCCTCTCTAAGCCTTTGTTTTCTCACTTGTGCAAATGGCAGTAAAAAAGCATTCCTCTCCCGCAAAGGGTGGCATAGTGAAAAAATGCATCCAGGGCACATAACCCAGTGTTTGCATCTAGAACATGCCATTAATTAATGGTAGCCATTGGAAGATGCTTCAGTGCTTCCTACAGCACCTTCACAAATATGACCCCATTTGATGCTCTTAGTAACTCTGAATTAGGTAAGAGACACATTTTATATCATTTTAGGGATGGAACAGCGAAGCTCATAGAATCTAAATAATTTTGTCACATGACCCCATAGCTTGTTAATACAAAGTTCTTGAGGCAAGTGCTTCAGGATGGCCTATCAGAACAGGCCAACTCTTCATGGCTGTCATTACTGATATAGACTAGCACTGTCTAATAATAATAATAATAATAATAGTAATAATAATAATAATGTTAACCACAAATGTAATGTTAAATTTTGTAATGGTCACAGAAAGAAAAGTAAAATTAATTATAATACATTTATCTAATTCAAATATTGTCACTTCAACATGTCAATTAACATGTAAAACCATTAGTGAAATATTTTACAGTCCTTTTTAATAGTCTTCAAAGTTCAGTGTGTATCTTATACTTGTAGCACATCTTATTTCAGATGAGCTACCTACTGAATGGTCAATAGCCAAATATCACTAACCAGTGTTTCTCATTTGGGACAGTGTAGAACTAGAGGCATATTCGGTATAAATTTAGGGGTCTACAAGAGTGCGAACATGAAAGAAAGGGGAGAGAGATTTTGCTTCAATGAATTTAATCAGAACCTTAAAAATAATTAGACAAAGAAGAGATTCAAAAGAATTGTGTAAGGCCACGCATGGTGGCGCATGCCCGTAGGTGGCAGCCTAAGAAGCCACAGCTGGGGCTGGGGATAGTGATTCGAGTCCTGCTGGGGGAATGTAGCGAGACCTAGTCCCCAAAAAAATAGTTGGGTGTGATGGCATGCGTCTGTAATCCCAGCTACCTGGGAAGCTGAGGCTGGGGATTGCTTGAGTCTGTGGTACTCTGGGCAACATGAGCCCGCGTTTCCACAGGCAAAAATAGCAAGACCTAGTCTCAAAAAAAAAAAAAAAGTGTGTATATATAGTGATTTAGTATTGTGTGTATTTTAAATTACAGTAGGGTGACGATAATGTGATAACATTATCTTCCTTGGTTAGAGAACAACTGAAATCTTTATGTGTCCCTGGGAACAATGCCAGTTGCAGAATAGGTGACCCAATATGTGGCATCAAAACCCATTCTAGCTCATTTGATCAGGAAAGGAACTCATTAAAGGAAGTTAGGTAGCTCATGGAATCTCTAGGAGACCAGAGTGTCTTAGTAGGAAACAATTTTGAAAGCTCCGGGTGTCTCCAGTAGGGGCTCTATCGCAGCTGTCTTTGAGCATTCTGGTTTACCCACAGGACAAGAACTTCAGGACCAGTCTGGGTCACCTTCCTAAATGGAAACTGTGGGTCTATCCCTATTATGGTAGAACTGGGTTGCAGCCTTATGCCGAGTCACAAAGCAATTTTTAGGCTCCCTTGCAAGTCAGTGAAATGCATAAAGGAATGTGCCTGGAAGTTAAAGGTATACAAAAGGCACTGGATTACCTTAAGTACAGTGCATGTCCACCCTGCCAGCTAGTTTGGTCTTTTCCTTAAAAATTTTTGTGAAATATATCAGACTGACAAAAGTGTATATTTGTATGCATGCCTAAATAATCATAACGATTATCCTTACCCTTGCAGTTAAGAAATATATTACCAGTTCCTTGAACCCTCAATCCTGTTTGTCCCTTCCTAATTTTATGCCTGTTTCTCACCCCATCCTGAAAAGAAATTGTGTACAATCACTTTTTTGCTTTGCCTGTTTTTTAAATTGATGTATTTTTAACATAACATTTTATTAATTTAGGTTTATGACATAAAGATATACTGTCTGTATATATTGCAAAGGGATTACCACAATTAGTTAACATCCATGGTGATGAAAACCTGTAAGATCCATTCTCTTAGCAGCTTACATTTTTTTTAATTAACCTTGTTATTTTGAGAGCACATACATTCAGTCAGGAGAGTATCTTTTAATCCAGTTTGACCCAGTGGTAAATGTTACAGAAGCAGAGTACTGTATCACCAGCAGCATATTGGCCTTGTGACAATCCACAGGTCTTACTCATCCAGATTTATCCAGTTTTACTTGTACTCATATGTGGATGTGATTGTGTGTATATTTAGTTCCATACAATTTTTCCTCCATTTTTATGATTCTGTCATTTCAAGAATGTCATATAAATGGAATCATATATATGTAACCTTTGGAATTGCTATTTTCATTCAGTGTAGTTCTAAAGATTCTTCCAAGTTGTTGCTTTTTGCCTAACATATTTTAACATATAAATTTGTATTCTAAAGTAAGACACTATTTATTTTGATCTTTTAAAAAAAAAGTTTGATTTTTCTGAGTAATTCTTCTGTAACTTGCCTTTTCTCATCTAACAATATTTTTGAGATTTTTTTCATTATTAATGTGTATGACTGTGAGCCATTCAGTTTTCATTTTATGACCATATCACAATATATAATTCCAATCAGTTATTGATGGGCGTTTGGATTGTGTTCAGGTTTTAATTTTTTTGAGTATGACAAATGATGCTATGAATATTTTTGTCTGTAGTTTCTTCTGCAAACGTTTAAGTCATCTTCTGTACTACAAAACTTGTGGTAGATGCTTTGACCCATTCAATATGCATATGTTCAAATTTACTAGGTAAAGTCAAACTCTTTCCCAAAATGTTCATATGGATTTATACATTAGCAATGTGTGAAGAGTCTCATTGCTCCATCTCTTCACCAACACTTAATTTTAGCAAACATTTTAATTTTGCCCATCTAGTAAATGTGGGATACTATTTTATTATCATTTTAATTTGCATTTTTCCTGTTAAATAAGGAAACTGAGCATCTTTTTATATGTTGATAAGCCATTCATATTTTCTCCTCTAGGAAATGCCTGCTCATTTCTTCTGTCATTTTTCTATTGAGATTACCATTTTCTTATTCATTCATAAGAATTCCTCATATGATATGGATTCTAATTTTTTATGAGATAAATGTTTTGCAAAAAGTTCTCTCAATTAATTGGTTAGTTTATCATTCTATTTACTGTGCCTTTTGATAAAGTCATTCTTAATTTTTATGCAGTAGGCTTTATCAAGCATTTTCATTTGATGGTATGCTTTTTGAGTTTTAAGAAATTCTGCTCTATCTTATGCTCAAAAAGATATTTTTCTTATTATCTAAGTATGTGCACACACATTTAAATTCTTAATCCATCAGAACTTGATGATATGTCTATGTATTAATGAATTTCCTGTCTTTTTTCCCAGCTGGATAACCAGTTGTTGCAGTTCCACCTAATAATTAACATATCTTTTCCCAATTCTCTGCAATGCTCTCTCAAGTTAAAGGTTCATATTTGGACTTTTTTCTGGGTTTGGCTCAGTTTCTGAGCTCTCTATTCTATACTGATATGCTATCTGTGTACCAATGCCATACAGTTTTAATTACTATTGGTATTTATTAGAGTGAGTCTGTACACTTTGTTCTTCAGTAATGTTTTATTTTTCAAATAAACTTAAGACAAGTTTGTCAGATTCCATAAAAAAATCTATTTTAAGAGGCCGGGTATGGTGGTGCATGCCTGTAAGCAGCAGCGTAGGAAGCCATGGCTGGGCCAGGGATCACAGTTGGAGTCCTGCTGGGGGTATGTAGGGAGACCTAGTTCCAAAAAAATATAACTGAGTGTGGTGGCACGTGCCTGTAATCCCAACTACCTGGGAAGCTGAGGCTGGGGATTTCTTGAGTCTGTGGTACCCCGGGCAACGTGAGCCTGCGGTTCCACAGGCAAAAATAGTGAGACCTAGTCTCAAAAAAAAAAACCAAAAAAACCTGTTTTAAGACCTTTTAAGAATTACATTATATCTGCAGATAAATTAAGTTTTTT
The DNA here is from genome assembly GCA_004024945.1 of Uropsilus gracilis. NCBI lineage: Eukaryota > Metazoa > Chordata > Mammalia > Eulipotyphla > Talpidae > Uropsilus > Uropsilus gracilis. The sequence continues at coordinate 30,970 of PVHY01017443.1, forward strand.
TAACTTTATCATTCAAATAAACTGATCTTTTAATCCATTAATATGGTAAATCTTTTCAATGATTAATTTCTTCCTTGATGTCATCCAATAAAAGTTTTTCTAATTTTTATAATTGCAAGGACATGGAAGCAACCCAAGTGTCCCAAAACAGACGACTGGTTGAAAAAAATGTGGTATTTATACACAATGGAATACTACTCATCAATTAAGAATGACAAATTAGACGACTTCTTGACAACATGGATATACTTAGAAGAAATCATACTAGCAGAAACAAGTCAAAAAGAGAAAGACAGAAGCCAAATGGTCTCACTAATATATGGGACATATTGAAGAAAAATAAATAAATAAATAAATAAATAAATAAATAAATAAATAAATAAAAGTCATGAGGAAAAGACAAAACAGGCTGAGCACCAAACTGAAGCACACAACAATGGATAGA
>PVHY01017444.1:7539-31508 GCA_004024945.1 Uropsilus gracilis
TCCTTCTCTTTGTTTGCACACCCTTTATATACCCTGATTTCCCGCCTTCCAGGAAATCTGTTACACTTCTTTCTTCCCCCTGCATCCCCCTGAAGGGAAATTCCAGCTAAGGTCATTCTCCCATTTTAACATTACCTGTCCTTGAAATCTGCAATCTTAAACAGGAGACAATGGGGGGGGGCACACCCTATCAAAAGCAGTTGGAGTGGGGAGCTGAGAAAGCTTCAGAAGTCAAGGTCTGTTAGTGATGCCTGTTGTGGGTAAAGAAGTGGCTAGTGGGGGCCGGGCACGGTGACTCGTGCCTGTAAGCTTCAGCCTGTGAAGCTGCTGGGGCTAGGGATCGCAGTTCGAGTCCTGCGTGGGGCCCGTAGCGAGACCTAGTTCCAAAAAAATAGCTGGGCATGGTGGTGTGTGCCTCAAATCCCAGTTACCTGGGAAGCTGAGGTTGGGGATTGCTTGAGTCTGTGGTACCCTGGGCAACGTGAGCCTGAGGTTCCATGGGCAAAAATAGCAAGACCTAGTCTCAAAAAAAAAAAAAAAAAAAGAAGTGGCTGATGGGACTGGTGTGCTGGACAGTTAGCATTCCTGCAGAAGGGTCATTGCCATGGATGCCAAATGGGAGAGTTGTAGGAAGGAGGAGCAGATCTATTGTGCCAGAGGCTTAAAGGGAATGAGAAAGTGCTGGTGGACTTTTCAAGCAAGAATTCATTATCAGCGTTCAAAGAGCCACTCAGTGAGGCGGTAGGCTGGGTTAATGTTAGTCTGGAGGGCCACTAGTAGATATGCTAAGTGTAGGTGACTCTTTCAAGTAGTATGGCTGTGAAGGGCAGGTATGAGATAGCACAATAGCTGCAGTGGAAGTCAAGATCAAGAAAATATCTCTCTCAGGATGAGAGAGTATTGGATATATTTATATACATATATATATATATTTTTTTTTTGAGACTTGGTCTTGCTATTTTTGCCAGTGGAACCGCAGGCTCATGTTGCCTGGGGTACCACAGACTCAAGCTGGGGATTCCCAGCCTCAGCTTCCCAGGTAGCTGGGATTACAGGCACGCGCCTCCACACCCAGCTATTTTTTTTGGAACTAGGTCTCGCTACGGGCCCTAGGCGGGACTCGAACCGTGATCCCTAGCCCCAGCCGCTTCATAGGCTGAAGCTTACAGGCACAAGCCACTGTGCCCAACCTGGATATACTTATAATCTGAGGGAGAAGAACAGTGGCAAGTGGGGGGAAATTGAAGATATTTTTCAAAAGGTTAGGGCAACTAATGGAGCAAAGTATAGAAAGATGATATTGAAAATACTTAACGATCAGTAAGTGAAGGGAAATGAGTAAAAGCGACAGAATATCAGTTCTGTTCTAGCAGTCTTGGGAGCTGATTAACAAGAGCATTTGAAGGTTTGGCAGCTAAAGTTTAGCTTTACAAGAAGGCCTTTCTTCCTCAGAGACAAAAGGGAAGAGGCAAAATTAGAAAGAAACATGATATAAAGATGAGATGGGGGTATTGAGAAGAACTCTAGTGAAACAAAAACTCAAGATAATGAAAGCTTAAACAAAGTAAGAAAATATGTACATAAACAAACTCTAGAGAGGACAGAATTGTCAGAGATCTAGGCTGTTGATGCTTTATCATTCTTTTTTTTTTTTTTTTTGAGACTTAAGTCTCACTATTTTTGCCCATGGAACCACAGGCTCATGTTGCCCAGGGTATCACAGACTCAAGCAATTCCCAGCCTCAGCTTCCCAGGTAGCTGGGATTACAGGAGTGTGCCACAACCCCCAGCTATTTTTTGGAACTAGGTCTTGCTGTGTTGCCCCAGTGGGACTTGAACCGCAATCCCTAGGCACAGACGCTTCATAGGCTGAAGCTTACAGGCACGAGCCACTGTGCCAGGCCGGCTTTGTCATTCTTAACAAGATTTCTATTTCATCATGTAGTATGGCTGCTTTAGCTCCTGTCATTATGTCTGCAATCCAGGCAGCAGGAAGAAGAAAATAGTTTGCAGTCAAGGCTGCCATTTATCTGATATAAATCAATAGGCTTGTATCAGTAATAAAATTATTGAGATATTGACCCCTTGATGCCCATCTTCCTACTGGCTTACCCCTGGGACCACCTATCTCTCCAAGACAACAACCTAGTTTGTCTGGAGCCTTTCAGGCATTCCCCCAGCAGCCAGTAGTACAAGTACTTAAAAATCACAAAATGGACAAGTTGTTTTTTTTTGTTTTTTTTTTTTTTTTAATCTCATTGGCCAAAGTGAAGACCTGAAACTGCAATGAAGGTTGGAGATTATTCCTTATTGTGGGTGCTGATGTACCCAGCCAGGACTAGGAGTTTTGATTACTAACCTCAAGATCAAGAAAATGTGAAGGATATATTAGGAGGTAATAGTAGACTGCCATGTGGGAGGGTTCAGCCCAGGACCTGGTGAACTTGGCTGTGACTGGTCATTTCTCCAGAGTCCAGGGGATGTAGGTGTAAAAGATAAATCAGAAACCTGCAATTGGTAGTAGAACATAGTATGATTAGAAGGATCCTTGAGAGGGAGTGAGACTTACTTAAGTGATTGCCTGAGGGGTCCAGACTAGGCCAAAGGCAATTGTAGGTAGAAGGGATTGAAGGCTGGGGGGTCTTGATAAGGGAGATAACAGAAGGGAGAGGAAAGGCCGGGCACGGTGGCTCGTGCTTGTAAGCTTCAGCCTATGAAGCGGCCGGGGCTAGGGATCGCGGTTCGAGTCCCGCCTGGGGCCAGTAACGAGACCTAGTTCCAAAAAATAGCTGGGGGTGGTGGCGTGCGCCTATAATCCCAGCTACCTGGGAAGCTGAGGCTGGGGATTGCTTGAGTCCGTGCTACCCCGGGCAACGAGAGCCTGCGGTTCCACAGGCAAAAATAGCGAGACCTAGTCTCAAAAAAAAAAAAAAAAAAGAAGGGAGAGGAATCTGAGTGTAGTCCTTTGAGACACAGCTGGAGTGGGGGTGGGGTTTCCAGGGCTGTATGAGGTTCTTGGGTTGCTGTTTGGGGAACCTGAGTGGCAATTTGGAGTGAAAGAGGTGGGCTGACTCTTCAAGGTGGATGCCTGTTACATCAGTTGTCTTGGCTTAAAGACTCATTGGTGAAACAGCAACAGCTGAAAAGTCCTCTGGGGCCAAAAGGGGAAATTATCAAAAGGATGTTATAAGTATAAAAGGATGTTATAAGTATATGGGGGGGTGTGTGTGTCAGAAGTGGAACCTTATGAAGAACTGGGACTCAGAACTGGAAAGCAACGCCCCTTCTTCCCCCCACCTTTGGTGTGGCTCATACTTCTGAGGAAAAAATATCTTTTTCAGTTCCATGAGGATGAACTCACAGTATGGAAAACAAGGTGATTTTCCTTTCTCATAAAATTTTTTTCTTTTAAAAGTACAAAGTAACCTGTAGACATTATAATAAGTAAAATAAAGCAAAGATGAATTAACCTCTGTTCCTCTTCTCACTGAAAATTACATTGCTTTTGAGAGAGGCTGAACAAGAAGGCCACAGCCTCCTTAGTGCATGACTGGACTGGAGGATCTTAAAGTTCTCCCCTGCCAGCCTGCAATGCCTTCTGGGAAGTGAACGTCAAGGTATGAGGTAGAAGTTGGGACATTAGGCCTTGCTCTACCCATATTTCTTCAAATTCCCTCAAAGGCCTCCTGCACACCAGCACCTGCTGCTTCAATATCATGCTTCAAAGCTGCATGTTTTTGTCCAGGCCTGCAGTTTCCTCAGTTATCTCATCATTGCTCAGTGTTTGGGAATCTTTCCAGTTTCCACTCTTATAAAGGGTCCTCTGTGAACACTTTGGATAAAATGTTTCTTAGTTTCTGGAATATCTCCTTGGTGCTATAGAGCTGGGAATGGTAGTAGAAAGAGGGCCCAATTAGCTTCAGTGTTCTAGCACCCTATGCATAGATGGTTAGGAAGGTATTTTAAGAGGATTTAAGCATCTGCTGACTTGGTAAAAATAATTATAATCTACTTACTGTTTTTTATCTTTATTAAAATTCCATTCTTACTGGAAGGGAGGTGGATAAAGGAACATATTGCTATTAACAGGTGTAGAAATGAATTCAGCTAAAATAATTCAGAAATAATTCAGCTAAAAAAGCACTGACATACCTCTAGTTATAAGGGAGAGGATATTAAAGGAGTTGTGTTTGGTTCTGTCATTAAGCAGCCCTGAGAGTAAGGCTACTCCAATGAAAGCTAGTGGTTTTGATAGGGGGCATCCCCCCACCTGGGTGTTATTGTCTCCTGTTTAAGATTGCAGATTTCAAGGAAGATACGCTAAAATGTGAGAATGACCTTAATTAGAATTTCCTTTCAGAAAGATACAAGGGGGAGGAAGCAGTAAAACAAGTTTTTTTCTTGGTAATGTGATAATTCAGTAGCTGTTCCTGGAAGGCTGGAAAACAGAAAGAAGATATAAGAGCTATAAGGAGTTTGAAACAAAGAAAGAGAGATTCGATGTGATGGAGATTCAGATTCAGGTTTGGTTTCTGCCGTTTTTGTGGGATGAAGATATGAGCCATGTGAGCTTGGCCATGTGGCCAAGGCCTGAGGCAGGCAGCCTTTGGCTGGCCCAGGCTAGGAGTGTGTCTGGTAAAGGAAGCTAAGGAGTTTGGAGATTTAAACTCCGTGTTGGAGTTTGTTTTGCTGAGTTTGACTTGTGTGTAGAAGAGGCTGTGCAAAAGTTAGGCCTGAAAAGAAAGTGAACTTTGCTGGGTCCGGTACCATGATGTTTCTTCTACTACCTGGAGGACAAGGAGAAGATGGCATGGAAGAGAAGGAGGAGCATGCCAAAGGAAGATGTCTTTAAGCATCTGGACATGAACTCTTACTGGCTGGTTTTGGTGAGATGATCAGGACTGAGAGACTGAGGATTTTTGGGCAATCTGGGAAAGGACTTTGGACAATGTTGAGAAAGATTTTGGACAATGTTAAAGTAATCTGTTTTACTTTTTTTTGTAGTAATTAGGAAATCATTTGTTAGTAATAAATTAGTCTGCACACTGATAGTCTTGCTTTGACGTGGTAGTTTGGTTGAGAAGGCTGGGGATGGTGGAAAGAACCCACAAAGTCTAAAAGGGTAAATTGAGGCAACTAGTTTAAAGTTAAAACTGTTTTTAAGTTTTTCTTTTTAGGTCTGAAAGAGGGGAAGAAAGTTGAGAGAAGCTGGTAGTTGATTTTTGCATACCAATGGTAAGGGAGAACAGTGAAAATGCTAATAAACAGCTTGTAGCCTGCTTCCTAGGGAGAGAAGCAGGCATAGGTATGTCTAATTCAAGTTAAAGGTAAATGCTAATGAACAGCTAGTAGCCTGCTTTGTAGGGAGAAGCAGGCAGATGTGTTTCAATTTTAAGTCAAAAAGTCTTTTTTTCTCTTTTGACCTGATTTCAGTTTGAGATTTCTCAGTTTCCTTTTGACTTGGAATCTTGCAACCTCTGCATGGAACATGGGGTGCTTTGTTTCCTCCATCAAGAAGGAACTGAGGGATATGTTTTGTTCTCAAGCTCCATCTCCTTTGTGTTTCTCTGATCAAGAATGGGTCAGCTCCATGCTTGTGCCTGAACTTAGAATATAGAACATACAAATGATGTAGCCATAGACTCCATTAGAGTCTGGCCAACCAGTGAGCCATTCAGTTAACGCTAAATCTTGTCTCAACTTTTCATCCTTTCACATTGTCCACTGTGGTACACACTTCCCCATTCAACTCCCCAGTGGGAAGTAGTAGCCATAATGTGGGGTTGGTGGTAGAGGAAGAGAACCAAAGGCTCTGCAACCTCTGTGGGTTATTCACAGATTGTCAGAGGAACTTTGGATATGCCTCCCCAGATTAAGTGTGACCCTGGACAAATGTCTTTCCTTCTTCAGGCCTCAGTTTCTTTTTTGGTACAATGATGGAATGGGGTTGATGACCTCTAATGGCCTCCTTTCCTTGCCTTAGGGATTGGCAGTAACTTGTCCCTTGGGGTCCCGTCAGGTCATCTCTCAGCTCAGATGCAGACAAGGTCAGCCACAGATAGAGGGCAAGGGGTTTTGTGTGGACCATCTGTGCCTTTCTAGAATAAGGTGAGGAATGGCGAGTGGATATCTTGGGGACACTTCCTTCTCTAGCAAGGTCACCAGTCTATTTTTAGCCACCACCTCAAACTTGGGCTACACTTCTTTTTCCCTTCTCCAATGGGTGGGACATTTCTAATTCTCCCCCATATTACTCTGGTGGAGGAAAAATATTTCTCCCTCGACCACTTTAGGTTCTTACTAAGATAACCCCTGTAGTAAAGCATAGATTAATAGGAAAAAAAAATCCACGGGTGGTCCCTCCACAAAACCTAGAAATGTAGTAGGCTGTAACACCTAAGTTTGTGTAAAGCCATCTGTGGGACCTTTGCGTAACAATGAACTCACCTAACCAGGCTTTTCTCCAGCAGTTAAGCAAGGCACATTATCAGAGTGGCACATTTGTAGAGACTTGTTCTGAACCCTTTCACACCTCAGTCTTTTCCCTTCACTCCAACTGCAGGAACCAACCGTGGCAGAATCTTGTATATTGAAGAATATTGAAGAATCTTGTATATATAATATTGAGAAATCTGCCTGTAGGTCATGCAGGAAGTGCTATCTGATAGGCAATGTTAGAGGGAAATCGGTGCTCAGAATAAAGCCACACGCTGGCCCAGCCAGATGAATCCTATAAACATCGTTTAGGAGACCCTATGGGTGGGGTAGTGAGTTTGAATTTTGATAGTGAGAACTTGAAGTTGTTCTGCTTTTTGAGTAGGGATTCTCTGTAAAATGGCACTATTAATAGAAAATGGCACCTCATAAAAAAAGTGACTTAATAGACTTTATAGGTATAATTTTTAACGATGCGTAGTTCTTAGCTTCCCCTCCCCCACGCCTCCCTTTCCTTCCCCTAGAGCCTACAGTTTCTTCCTCATCCAGCGCGTGTCTCTCTCCAGACCCCCTTCCCGCTTTCCCTCCGCCCCGCCGTTCCTACACGCAGGCGCGGTGCGCGGCGCTGAGTCAGGCTACTGGGAGAGCTCGGTCAGGCCGCTTGGGGCGGGGCTTGCGCTTGCGCGGTGGGTGGCTTCGGGGTGGGGCAGGTTTATATTCGCGGAGATCAGCTGACGCTCTGCATTGCAGACTGCGGAGTGAAGCGGCGTCATGTACACCGTCCTCCTTCTGGCCAGCCTCCTGGCCGCGGGTAAGCCCTGCAACCCCCCAGTTCAGGGAAGTATTCTCCACAGGACCGGGCCACCCGTCCCGGGGTGCTGGAGTCCTGAAGAGGGCTCTTTGGGCCGTGTCCCTCCACTCGGGGCGCGAAGTGCGCAGGCGCGGTGTACGCGCCTGTACCTGCTCGGGCCACCGCTGGCCTGCTGGACTGGCTGCAAAGAAGCCCCGGGCTTCTGGGTCGGGGCGAGTGGGCTGGGCTGGCAGGGCCGAAGAAGCAGCGTCCCCCCTCAGGGCTCAAATTAGTGGCATGGGGACTTTCTGAGGGAGTCTCCCCTTCCTCTACGAGGGTGGGCCTGTAGGGTCACCCCTCGGTTGCTGTTGTGTTCGTGCTGGGCGCACGTGATCGACTTGGAGGGGAGCCCTGTCCCGCGGGAAATCTATTAGTCCTTGGCCTCAGTCACCCCAGTTTACAAGCTGCTTGAAGGTGCGGGAAGCAAAGTGTATCATTTGTTGATGATTATTTGTGGTCTCGATGATTTTGCAACGCAGCTCAGCCTTTAGCCGGTTTTAGCGGTGACTTTTATCACCGGTAGACTTTTATCATTTTTATCACGGGTAGAATGTAAGTGGGTGAGAAATTATGCACAGGGTTATCCTTATACTTGTTTATTGCCCCGAAGTAGTTCTTATGTTTAAAATCTCTGCAGATTAGGAAAACAAGGCTTGGGAACTAGCTGTACTGCTTACCGGGAATTGGTAGGGCCCCCCCCCCCATTAAAATTTTGTCTTCACATCTTTACCTCATGTAAATCATCATGGGATAGGAGTGTTACTTACCAAATCCTATCATTTGATAGTCGTAGAACTAGATTCTGGGGTGTTTTAAGATAATAGCCCACTAAGGACTTTGGACTCAATCTCAGTTTCTGTTTTTAGTTAACTATGTAATATAGGAGTTAATTTCCAGTCTAAATAATCATGCAGCCATCTAAGCAATAGCCCAAATGGATGACAGAATTGATGAAAAACCAAAGAGATTTTTACAGGTGAAACAGATTTAAGATGCTTTTCTCATTGGTTTTCAGCAACTCCCAGAAATGTGTTGTAACCTTAAAACTCTTTAACTTGTTTTACTTGTAGACTTATAAAAGACTTTTGGGTGATGAAATCACTGAAGAAACCTTAATACTCTGTGGCATTGATATTGCTTGTATTGCATGGTCCATATTGTGAACTAATGCTACTTTCTAATTTTTCTATTCTGATTGAAAATAAGTCCCGTGTCTTGTCCGTGTCCCCCCCACCCTCCAAACAATTCTTACTGGCGATGAGTCACTCCTCACAGTACCCTTAAGTGCTTGAATCTCTCAGATCACCTAAAAATTTCCTTTGAATTTGTGAAATCCTTCTCTGGTATATATGGGAGTATGTCACCAGAATACTGTTAAGATAACACTTGAGTAAATGAAAGTGTTAGAACAAACGTGATGCCTTGCCTTTAGGATTATGCCAGGATCAGACTAATAGGAATGCCCACCAGCCTTGATACCACTGATGCTATTGTAGATTTTTGAAAGTGTTATTCTAAAATTTCTAATACTGATTTTTTTTTTTTGAGACTAGGTCTCACTATTTTTGCCTGTGGAACTGCAGGCTCACGTTCCTGGGGTACCACAGACTCAAGCAATCCCCAGCTTCAGCTTCCCAGGTACCTGGGATTACAGGCACGTGCCACCACACCCAGCTATATTTTTTTGAAACTAGGTCTCACTACATGCCCCAGGCGGCACTTGAACCGCGATCCCTAGCCCCAGCCGCTTCATAGGCTGAAGCTTACAGGCAGGAGTTACCGTGCCCGGCAATGATGAATAGTTTCTTTTTTTTGAGACTAGGTCTCGCTAATTTTGCCCATGGAACCGCAGGCTCTCGTTGCCTGGGGTACCACAGACTCAAGCAATGCCCAGCCTTAGCTTCCCAGGTAGCTGGGATTACAGGCGCTCACCACCACGCCCAGCTATTTTTTTGGAACCAGGTCTCGCTTCAGGCCCCACGCGGGACTCGAACTTCGATCCCTAGCCCCGGCCGCTTCATAGGCTGAAGCTTACAGGCAGGAGCCACCATGCCCGGCAAGGACGAATAGTTTCTTAATGAAGATGCGTAATGACTGCTTCCTGAAAGCAGGACTTAGAACTTGCCTTTCCAACATGGTGCTTCTGTCCTAAATCTGGAGAGGCTTTGCTTTATGTTTTAATAATGTAGTGGTATAGACACTTGCTATTATTTTTCTACTCATGCAGTTATCCCTCCCTTTTCCCCACCCGAGAAAGAAAAGAAACGAAAGTGATGGTATTCTGAGGGAACTGGAAAACATCTAATCTCACTTCCTTGTAAGGTGGGAAGACACAGGTTCCCAGAAGTGACTTTCTGAAATCTTAGGGCATTTACTGATGGAAGCCAGCATCAGACAGCACTTGCTCTTTCCCTCTCTTCCTTCAACAAGTACTTTTTTTTTGTGAGGCTTGGTCTTGCTGTGTTGCCTGAAGAACCGCAGACTCTCATTGCCCAGGGTACCCCGGACTCAAGTCATCCCTAGCCTCAGCCCCCCAGGTAGCTTGGATTACAGGCATGCACCACCACACCCAGCTATTTTTTTTTTTTTTTGAGACTAAGTCTCGCTATGTTGTCCCTGGTGGGTCTTGAACCCGAAGAATCAAGTGATTCCCAGTCTCAGCCTCCTGTCCTAGGCTGGGATTAAAGGCACAGGCTACTGCGCCTGTTTTCAAGTACTCTTAATGCTTTACAACTTACTGGGCTCTAATAGCTGGGTGTGGTGGCGTGCGCCTGTAATCCCAGCTACCTGGGAAGCTGAGGGCAACGAGAGCCTGCGGTTCCACAGGCAAAAATAGCGAGACCTAGTCTCAAAAAAAACAAAAAAACAAACAAACAAAAAACCCCAACTTACTGGGCTCTAATTTACATTCAGAAAACAACTTGTGCATGAGTAAGTGTACGTACGACATGATAAATTAACTGCTTGTTGAACATACCCACTGTTAATAGCCCCCAAGGTCAAAGAGTAGAGCATTAGCATCAGTACACCTTTAAACCCTGCTCCCCCTTTCCTTGCCTTATCTCACTTGCCCCAAAGGAAACCGTTTTGTTAGCCTCTAACACAGAGGAGGCTAAGAATCTAACAGCTGTGTTAGAAATTTTTATAAATGAAATCATACAGAGCATACTATTGGTCATTTCGCTAGTGGAAAGGGCAGGTGCAGTGTTCATGAGGTGATATGCATAAAACTTGAGGCTTGATACCTAGGATGTGGGAGGCTCAACTGCTTGACCTCTGCTGTTTCGGTGGGTTTGTGGTGGCTAACTGGTTGAATGAATCGTGTTTGCTCAGTGTCAAGGCAGATAAACTCTCATGGGATGCTAGAATGTATATTCAGTAGCATCTTTTTTTTTTTTCTTTGAGACCAGGTCTTGCTGTTTTTGCCTGCGGAACTGTAGAGTCACATTGTTCAGGGTACCACAGACTCAAGCAGTCCCCAGCCTCAGCTTCCCAGGTAGCTGGGATTACAGGCGTGCCACCACGCCCAGCTATTTTTTTGGGACTAGGTCTTGCTATGTGCCCCCGGCGGGGGCTCAAACCGCGATCCCTGGCTCCGGCCGCAGCTTCATAGGCTCCTACTTACAAGCATGTGCCACCATGTCCGGCCAGTAGCATCTTATTTTTATTGTGCTCTAAGGCATGATCTTATGACATAAACTGCTGAATTTCAGCAGAACTCAAGTTCTGTCCTGCCAGAAATGACTAATCAGTTTTATTCTGTGAAAATGTAGGTCTCATGAAGGGGCTTTTTTGCATTAATAAATCAAGGATTTGCTAAGATCTTTAATTGCATTTGACAAATGTATCCAATGCTTTCTCTGAGTATTGAAATGTGATTGGATCCAGTGATCTGGATTTTGCTGAATCAGAAGAATCTTCTCCATTTTCTTTTCTTTTCTTTTTTTTTTTTGAGACTAGGTCTTGCTATTTTTGCCCGTGGAACCGCAGGCTCTCGTTGCCGGGGTACCACAGACTCAAGCAATCCCCAGCCTCAGCTTCCCAGGTAGCTGGGATGACAGGCGTGCGCCACCATGCCCAGCTATTTTTTTTGGAACTAGGTCTCGCTACGGGCCCCAGGCGGGACTCGAACCATGATCCCTAGCCCCGGTCGCTTCATAGGCTGAAGCTTGCAAGCACGAGCCACCGTGCCCGACCTTCCACTTTCTTTATATGTAACACTGTGAAATGGCTAGATTGGGACTTGATTGAATGGGGAAAGGGAAGGGTGGACAGACGTAGCTGGCTGGGGAAAGTACCTTATATGGCTTGGGGAGCTCTCAAGGCCAAGCCCGAGCCTTTGGAGCCCATGTCATTCATGGCATTGGGGGGTAGTCTTCTGGCATGGACAGCCTAGATTACTTGATGCCAGGCTATCAGTCCTGCTCTCTATTTTTTTTTTTTTTTTTGGACAAGCTCTCGCTATTTTTGCCCATGGAACCGCAGGCTCACGTTGCCCGGGGTACCATGGACTCAAGCGATCCCCAGCCTCAGCTTCCCAGGTAGCTGGGATTAAAGGCATGCGCCACCACGCCCAGCTATATTTTTTTGGAACTAGGTCTCCCTACGTTGCCCCAAGTGGGACTCGAACCGCGATTCATAGCCCCAGCCACCTCAGGCTGAGCCACTGTGCCTGGCTTAGCCCTGCTCTCTAGATCCTGTTTGTACTGCCACCAGGAAGGAAAGTGTGAATATTTTTTTTGAAAATCAACAGAATGCAAGTTACGTTAGCTTTTTTTTTTTTAATTGAAAACATGATAAATGTAGTGTTTGGGGTGAAGAATTTGACTCTTGGCAAAAGTACCAGTTGCTTTTTGTTTCTTGAAGTTCCAGAAAAGCCTGATTTATGGCTTTAGGTACTACATATGTGCTGAAAATGAAATCTATCCAAATTCCACGCTGTCTTGTGGAACTTGTAATTCGTTCTGATGGCACTGAAATGATACTGTGGTGTAGAAGTTTATCACATAGCTGACAGTAGTTGTCTGGCCTTGGGCAAGTTACTTAAATTATACATCATCTGCTAATATGGGATTAGTAATCATTGCTATCTAAACAGGTTGCTGTGAGTTTTTATTAAATTACCTTATGACAGGGCTTAGGTGTCTGAGGTTTGCTGCTATACCACAAATAAAAATGAGTTTGGTCATGCCCTGGGCCCACGAACATAATCCTCTTCTCTGCATTGTTTTTGTAATACCCAGAATTTTTTTGATTTTAAAGGATCTTTTCAAATTTAACAAAATAATTGATACATAAATGATTGATTTATATATGCTGCCCATAATTAGTGAGTCAGGAAGACAAAACTGGATAGGTGGTGCATTGATTTATGTATGCTGGCCATAATTAGTCAGGAAGACAAAGCTGGATAGGTGGTCAGCAGTTTGAGGGAGGTTGTAGTCTATCCTTAGGAAGCTGATTTATCAGAGCAGCCCAGCAGATCAGGCTGATTCTTGGTAACCTGATACTCAGATTCTAGGCCTAGTGGTACTGTGGTATGTGGAATAAGTCTGTTCAAGCTGCTACCCCCTCCCTGGTTTTCTTTTCCCTATATCTAAGTGAGCAGTTTAGATTCGGTAATAACTGCTCACAGTAAATCAGTTGTGAATCAGTGTAATAATGTGTAGAGTGAAAAGTCTATTTCCAGAACTGCATACAAGAGGCAATATATGTGATCTCTCCCTGTCCTACACCCTCTTTTAACACCAGTGGTGGCATATTACACTGACCCTTTTGCTCCTTTTTTAAATTGTGGAACTTTCTACATATCCAAAAAAGTGGGAGAGCAATTAACGGTGAGCACTCACATGTACAATACCCTAGATAAGAAATGGAATGTAAGACTCTACTTCTCTCTGCAGATAACTATCTTCTTGGACTTGTCCTTTATCATTCCTTTGGCGGTCTTTATACTTGATTACATATAAATGTAGCCTTCAAGTATGTAAAGTATTTTGTACTTTAGACATTTTACTAACATTACATGTTACTATTTTTCTTTTGACTAATTGAGGTTCATTCATCTTGCTAATATATAAATAAGTACAGTTCATTCTCATCATAGAATATTATTCCATTTAAACTTTCTATACTGTTGATAGGCATTTAGGTTATTTCCATTTATTTTGTTTTCTGTTACTACTGCTTCTAGAATTACTGTTGTGCACATAGACATTTTTATGGAGGATATATTTAGGACCAGAATTGCTGAGTTGTGCAGTATACATATTTTCACCTTAACTAGAAATTACTGAATTGCTCTAAAATTATTTTGACACTCCATAGTCTCATGCTATATACACTTTGTAGTTTTATCATGAGCATTTGATTTATCAAACTTTAAATTTTGCGAATTTGAGAAAAGGGTAAATAGGTTTTATATGCATTTCTTTTATTTGTACCTTAGAGTCATTTTATGTTGGTACAGCTATGTCTACACTACATTAAAAAACAATCTTTAAATTTTGTAGTATTTCTAGACTTACACAAAAGTTAACAAAGATGCATAGTGAACTCCTATGTATGTTTCACTCAGCTTCCTTTGTTAACATCTTCTATAACCAGTGTACATTTATGAAAAGTAAAATATTAATATCAGAACAAATACAGTGTTAACTGCATAGCAAACTTTATTTATTAGACCACAAGCTTTATTTGAATTTTACCAACTTTTCTGCTTAAGTTTCTGTTTCAGTATCAAATTTAGGATGCTCTATCACACTTAGTTGTCATGGTTTCTTAGCTCCTCTTACTTCCTAGCTGTTTAAAAAATACCTGCATGGTGTTTCATTGTATGCTTGTGTCAGTTTTGTTAACCCTGTTGGTGGGCCGCTGTGTTTAGGAAAAAATGAAATGAATTTTAGTGGTTATCCTAAGTCTTTTTTTTTTTTTTTTTTTTTTGAGACTAGGTCATGGAACCAGAGGCTCTCGTTGCCCGGGGTACCATGGACTCAAGCGATCCCCAGCCTCAGCTTCCCAGGTAGCTGGGATTACAGGCACACGCCACCACATCCAGCTATTTTTTTGGAACTAGGTCTCGCTACGGGCCCCAGGTGGGACTTGAACCATGATCCCTAGCCCTGGCCGTTTCATAGGCTGAAGCTTACAGGCACAAGCCATCGTGCCAGGCCCTATCCTAAGTCTTAAAATTGAATTCTGACTATAATAGGTACTTTTTTCAAAGAAATTACTTATAGAGGAAACTATAAATCAGATGAGATAATATAAAATGCTCTTTTGACTCAGCTAAGTGATATTACTTATTATAGTAAAATAGTCCTTATTAGCTGAGGTGGAGTGCTGCCTGCATATATGTAGGCAGTGATATCAGGGTCATGTGCTTCCTAAAATTTTTCTACAAGGTCAAATGTCTTATATCCCGTGGCTGCTACTCAGAACTCTTCTCCTTCCCATTGGTTAGGCATCTTTCCAGCACCCTGACCACTTGTTCATAGTCTTCGCATTTTGTGTTTCATTTATCTGGGACATCTCTCTCCCCAGACTGTCCCTAGAGTTTACTCCTTGTATTTATATGTCTGCTAAGGTTGCCTTAGCAGAATTCCCCCACTGCCCTGTCTGAAACAGCCATGTCATTCATTCTGCCTTAGTTTTGCTCTTCCTTTGACCTTGCGTTATCTTCGTCATACCACTCACCACTGCCTGGCATTATGTGCCTTATTTATTTGTTTTGATCACTTGCTTGACCTCTTGTTTCTGCAGCGTGGACAACAGTGCTTGGTACATGCTAGGCACTCATCAGTGATGAATGGTGGTGTGAGGTGTAGCCAGGTGGACCTTAACTCAGGAAGTGTTGGTAGGTTGGTGTGCATGAGAGGCAGATGTTAGTAGTGTTGAGTTTTTATTATGATTAAATCAAGCATTTTATATGCTGAAATTAATTTTATAAATTGTTTAGGAGTTCACAGTCAACAGTGACTCTGGATTCAAATGATGTATTTACCTTTATAATAGTCTGTCAAGATTAGCGGAACCCCAAACCTGTTGGGGAAGATTTTTTTGTAGGTAGTAGGGACATAAGAACCTAACTTAAATAGATATGTTAGGTGTTTCTGATTGAGGAAATCCTGAAATAGGAACCAGCCATAATTTGAAGAAGTTAACTTCTCCCATTTTTGGCTCCAGAAAATGATTTTTTTTTTTTTTTTTTTTTTTGAGACTAGGTCTCGCTATTTTTTTGCCCGTGGAACCGCAGGCTCTTGTTGCCCGGGGTACCACAGACTCAAGCAATCCCCAGCCTCAGCTTCCCAGGTAGCTGGGGTTACAGGCACATGCCACCATGCCCAGCTATTTTTTGGAACTAGGTCTCGCTACGGGCCCCAGATGGGACTCGAACCGTGATCCCTAGCCCTGGCCGCTTCATAGGCTGAAGCTTACAGGCATGAGCCACCGTGCCCGGCCTCCAGAAAATGATTGTTTCTAAATGTTTAATCCAGTAATCCTCAAAACTTTTTGGTCTCAGGATCTCTTTGTGACATAAGTTATGGAAGTGGGCTGGGCACAGTGGCTCGTGCCCGTAAACTTCAGCCTATGAAGTGGCCGGGGCTAGGGATCACAGTTTGAGTCCCGCCTGGGGCCTGTAGCGAGACCTAGTTCCAAAAAAAAAAAAAAAAAATAGCTGGGTGTGGTGGCGTGCACCTGTAATCCCAGCTACCTGGGGAGCTGAGACTGGGGATTGCTTGAGTCTCTGGTACCCCAGGCAATGAGAGCCTGTGGTTCCATGGGCAAAAATAGCGAGAGCTGTTCTCAAAAAAAAAAAAAAGTTATTGAAGTACTCCAAAGTTATTGTTTATATGGATTGGATTAGTATTTACCATTTTATAAATTAAGCTGACAGTATTTGAAATGAATCATTTAGAAATAAGAACAAGTCAGGCCGGGCACGGTGGCTTGTGCCTGTAAGCTTCAGCCTATGAAGCGGCTGGGGCTAGGGATTGTGGTTCGAGTCCTGCCTGGGGCCCTTAGCGAGACCTAGTCCCCAAAAAATAGCTGGGCGTGGTGGCGTGCGCCTGTAATCCCAGCTACCTGGGAAGCTGAGGCTGAGGATTGCTTGAGTCTGTGGTACCCTGGGCAACGAGAGCCTGTGATTCCACAGGCAAAAACAGCAAGACCTAGTCTCAAAAAAAAAAAAAAAGAGAACAAGTCCATTACATCTAAACATTGTAAGCTTAATGAAAAATAACTTTTCTTAAAGACAAGTACATTTTGTAAGGGACTCAAGCAATCTCCAGCCTCAGCTTCCCAGGTAGCTGGGATTACAGGCGTGCACCACCACACCCAGCTGTTTTTTTGGGGGACTAGATCTCACTATGTGCCCCCGGCGGGCCTCATACCACGATCCCTGGCCCCTGCTGTGGCTTCCTAGGCTGCTGCTTTTACAGGCATGAGTCACCATGGGCTGCCCAGGAGAATGGTTATTTTTTTTGAAGTCTTTTTACCACCTGGCTAGATTCTGCATTGTGTCTTTTGCAATGTCACATGCCTCTGGAGAAACTCTGTTGAGAGTTTCATTTGCAAGTAAATGGATAAAAAGCAACCCTATCTTGCTGTTATGGTGAGAATTTTGACTTCAGGGACCATCATAAACAGTTTCTGGTACCCCCAGATGTCTCTGAACCAACTTTGAGAACCACTGCTCTAGCCGATTTATAGGAGCCACAGCTGTCACAATGGCTAACAATTAACTGAGAATCTTTTGTCTGCCTAGGCCTGTTCTAAGCACTTTCTACTCATTGATTTAATTATCAGAGCAGCCCTAGGTTGAAGACAACTAAATCAGACTGCTGGGAGCAAGTTCATGCTATGCTTTGAATTTTAGATTTTGGTATTTCAAATGAGGGCAGTGTTCCTATTAACTGAAATAAATCAAAGGTGACATTTGTGATAGATACTTAACTGAAATCTAAAGCTTTTTACTTAATAGTCATATGGGGCAAGTCCTCAGACTGAATTTCCATGTTGGTGGGGCTTGCATGACATATTTGTTAGTGTAATATTGTCTTCTGCAAGTATACAGAGACCACCCTCTGGTTAGCAGGAAAGGATGGCCCTTGTTCTTGCTTCTGACTGATCAACTGACCCCTGTGCAATATCCTGTGCAATGTCCTATGCTGGTGACTCAGCTGAATTGAATGGGTGGGTCTGGAACCATACAGATGTGCCTCTGACCCAGCCTCCCCTTGTTTTTAACTGACTGGACTGGCAGTCCTGCCAGGGACTCAGTTCCTCATGGTTCAGTTGTGGCAGTGTTTTTTTTTTTCCACTCCCAACCCTCATGTTGTTGAATGTATTCATTCAGTCACCACATGTATATTGTAAAAGGCACGTGAAGTTCCATGATAAAATGGAAAAAAGCTTGGAGTATTACTTCTAGGTAACTGTAAAAAGGCAACCAATTTTAAGATTATGCCATATTCTATGAGAGAAACTGATAAGCAATGTAGGGAAAGAAAATCTTACAATACCAGGATCACTCCAGGTTAATATTTTTAAAAGGAGCTAACTATTTGGTTTCATTAAATAGTCTGGTTCATCATAGCTTTCAAAAATCAGTCTATATTAGAACATGTTCACAGTTTTGGCACAGTCTTTTTAAGGTGATTCAAGTTTATCTCGGATCGTCACCTAACAGGCTGACATGTTGGAGGAGGAGCTTTGCTGGCAGTTTATATTGGACTGGCATGCTCTTGAGTGAACTAGTTAGGAATTTCTTTTCTCAGAATTAATGATGCCACTTTGCCTCACTCTCATACACTCTAAGAAGATTATATCCTTGCCGCCTCCGAGTCTCAGTCATCATTCTACGAGATAATTTAACTGAGGAGTGGATTGTCTTCTTGTAGATCAGTAGTTTATTCTAGATTCATCTGGTTTATAAGGAAAATTAAAAAGCAGCAGTGGGAGGGGACAGCAGGAAAGAGCCTTTGTTTTAAATAACAAAAATGAGGTTTTTTTTCTGGTCTAGAGATGACTCACTGGCTTGAGTTTAATGGCTACTTTTCTTTTGTGATAGAGGAGTATTTGGACCTTATATCTTCCAGATCAAGGTGTATTCTATTACAGATGATCAGTTGCACAGTTTTTATTCTGTTCTGAATGTTTTCCCAAGCAGGATCTTATAATGAGACTGTGCAGTTTGCCATGGAAAGTATTTGTGATGCCATCTGTTTGATGAAAATCAGTGTTGAATGCACTGGATTATCTCCTGCTCTAGAGGACCTAAAACTTTGGAGAAATGTCTCAGTGCGGGATACCTGAAGTAGATGCTGTCCCTCCTGGGGTTACCCTCTCTCTGTTTCCTAGCAACTTTCCCATCGCCATGACGATATGTAAATCTCCCAGAGGGGAGGCCGATTGCATTTTTCTATCCCCTGTTCTTTTCTTTCCCTCCCTTTTCTTGGTGACTAGACCCAAATAGTGTATGTTACTTAAAATTTTTTTAAGCAAAAACATGCTGTGTGGCTAAAATAATTGAGACTTTTTAATAAGTGAGACAAGAAATCATAAAAGTACATATTCTAGGAAAGATTATTTCCTTTATCCTCAAGTTGTTTTTGAAAATCTCGATAATGAAATGGTGTGTTTGAGCTTTTAAATGTTCTCAGTACAGGTAAGCTTTAGTAAAGACTAGTCATTTGGGGCATATTCTGGTGAATGAGGTAGATGTTTTTTTTTGAGACTAGGTCTTTCTATTTTTGCCTGTGGAACCACAGGCTCACGTTGCCTGGGGTACCACGAATTCAAGCAATTCCCAGTCTCAGTTTCCCAGGTAGCTGGGATTACAGGCGCGTACCACCACACCCAGCTGTTTTTTTGTTTTGTTGTTTTTTTTTTTTTGGGACTAGGTTTTACTATGTGCCCCGGGCAGGGCTCAAACCGCTATCCCTGGCCCCAACCACGGCTTCCTAGGCTGCCGCTTACAAGCATGTGCCACCATGCCCAGCCTCCTGAGGTAGATGATTAAGCTGGTATTTGGTTAAGTTTGACTGTTGACTACAAAGAATGAGAATAATAGTAACTTAAATGTGATAGACCTGTTGTCACAGGAAGTTCAGGGGCTAGCCAGTTGAGGGCAAGTGTACTTACTCTGTTTCCAGGAGAACTCAGACCCAGCCAGACTCCTAGCTCTCTATCTTTGAGTTCTAGTCCCTTTCTTCATGATCCTTCATAGCTGCTAAAATTCAGACTATGATGCTTGTCTTCAAAGGTATGATAGCCTCTATCATTAAATCTTTGTTCTTATCGCAGACTCTGCTACAAGAGAGACTGGGAAATGTAGTCTTAAGTCTTAGCCACTACTTGTATCACTAGGGGTCTGTAATTCTAGCCCATAAAATGAAGCCAAGATGCAAAATTAGAATATGATTGCCTCTCTTTGGCATTCCTCTGCCTCAAGTTCCTATTAACACTTATGTGTACACTTAGCTGAGGTTCATAAGCACCACTTTGTTTTCCCTGCCTTCTCTTTCCCTTTACAGAATTTCTGAGAGATAAGTGCTCTTATTTTCTAGAATGCCATGGCACACATCAATTTCCCAGGCATTTGCTCTAGTAGATGCAGACCGGGTAGGTATTCCTGTAGGTTTATCTATCCCTAAATCAGTAGTTGTATCGCCATATTCCCTCCTTGCCCTTCTAGGAAAGGAGAACTTGTGAAGGGACTCTAATAAAAGGTGAGTTCCAAAAATATTTGAACAATGACAGGCTGTTGGGATGGGAGGAAACCAGCCTGTAGTGTCAGTGTCATGAATCACAAAGCATTTTAACATGTCGTATTTTTAGTACCTTAGTGGGTACCTCTGTTTTTTGTTCAGCAGAACTTCAGGTTTCGCACTTAGATACACAGTGTAAACCTCTGGGCTCACTGCATTGTGGTCTGGATTTCACTCTCCTTGTAACTCCTGGGTCATGCAGTTAGTAACAGGCAATTGTGGTGCAGCTTCTCCAGGTCTTTGAGTTTCTACTTGGTTAAATGTGGAATGAAACAGATTGGACTTAAGTTTTTTTTTTTTTCTTTTGAGACTAGGTCTCGCGATTTTTGCCCGTGGAACCACAGGCTCTCGTTGCCTGGGGTACCACAGACTCAAGCAAGCCCCAGCCTCAGCTTCCCAGGTAGCTGGGATTACAGGCACGTACCACCAAGCCAGCTATTTTTTGGAACTAGGTCTCGCTACGGGCCCCAGGCGGGACTCGAACCGTGATCCCTGTCCCCAGCTGCTTCATAGGCTGAAGCTTACAGGAACTTGCCACTGTGCCTGGCTGGACTTAAGTTTTCTGTGGCAACGTAATGATCAGAGGAAGATCCTAGTATTGTTGCTGCAGATGATGATTATAGCTGACACTGTCCATATTTTATAAATCATGGTTAATTTTTATAAAGTCTTAGGAGTATCAGTAGTAGGATCATTTTGCTGATCGGGAGACTGATGTCTTAAGGCCCCATTATCTGAGCCCTGACAGTCTCATTGCAAAGCCAGCCAGGTAGGGGAGATACGGGAATAAATTAATATGCCAGAGATGATGATATCAGGGTTTAATGATTGAACTCTGATTATTGGTTTTCACAATGCAGTGAAAGAATAACTTCATTCTACACGTAAGCTCAGGACAGTGCTTTGCTTGGAAGTCTTTTGGCTTGGACCTAGAGACAGCATATTTTCTTCTTAGTATAGTCAGTCATGTGTCTCTTAATGATGGGGCTTTCTTCTAAGAAATGTCATTAGGTGATTTTGTTTGCAAATGTCATAACATGTAATTACATAAAGCCGGACAGGCTAACCTAGTGTGCATCTAAAGGCTGTGCGCGACCTGTTGAGACGGCTGTCATATACGCTGTGTCTCACTGACCCAGAGGTTGTTATGCGATGCTTGATAATCTACAGTGTATGAAAGACATTTAAGATAGTGGATAAATTGCCTTTGAAGTCTCATACCGAGTTTCACCTTTAGTTCTGAAGTCATGATGAGAAGATGGAAAATGCGCACAACTATAGAACTCTCCCTGCCTACTAGGCTTACTGACGTTTTTTGGTCTAGAGTCTAGAGCTGCCAGGAAGACCATGTCTGGGCCAGGTGTCCTCAATTCAATGAACTCCCATCATAGTCTTTGATAAATGACCTATGTATGGACTTGTTTGTTTCTAGGGTTGGGGAGTGGAAAGGGAATGACACATCTGTCCATTTCCTAAAGAAATGCCATTGACATCAGTCTTTTCTTTTTCTTTTTTTTTCATTGATGTCTGTTTTTCCTTAATGAGACTTCCCCGTTATAGGGTTTTACGTGGTAGTTGAGTTGCTCTGATTTTGGCTTAGTAGCATTTTGTCTTTGAGGGCTCAAATGCCAGGCCCTTGAACCAAGAAGTGTAGTACTTGATGTGCCCTGACTAGTGTTCGTTTCTTAACATGACATATTTAATCAGAGCTCTCTAGGTGGCTAAGCAAACATTTTAAGAAATTTCTTAGAGTTCAGCTTATTGCCTCAGAGAAGGAAGTTGGTATTTGGGGGCAGAGTGTGGGAGGGTGAGACTAGACATGAAAGCTTTGTTGGGAACATGTTTTGAGAAATCTTATCAGAAAGTGGTTTAGGTAATTTTTATATGTTGGTTAGATAAATACTGAGGATGGTATTTGCTTCATTACTATAGGAAGACGTATAACTCCTTAAGAGGCCTTTCTAGCCCCACTCACCTCTCAGGGTCCCTCTTACACAGAATTTCTTTTAGATTGGGCATTTTGTTTCCATTGGTTGCTTCTGTTGTCAGGAAGCCCATTCTCTTTATTTTATTTGTCCCTGTGGGTGTTAAATATGCTCCTTGTTTGGAGCCATGGTCAGCGTACCTTTACCTTTACCTGAACTCTGGGTCTAGAACATGAAGCCACAATGAGCAGATATGTTCCCAGGTGCTAGGTAGAGGTGTCCTTCACCTGTGAAGACATTTGTTCACCTAGCTCAACACTCCTGTCTTCTGGGTGACTTGGGAGTGTAGTCCTGCGCTCTCACCTTTCTGATGGACTTTACTCCTCTCTGTGTATACTGTCACGGGCAGTTGTGTGTACAGGTGTGTTCTCCTCTCCTGTGGCTGTGTCCTGCAGTCGACCTTGCACTGGTGTAGGCAGTGGGTTCTGATCACCAAGCTGCCTGGCACTGTTGGCTCTTGTTTTGATTTCTCTTTTAGCCCACAAGACTTCAGTTTAAACGAAACTGTGATTTTCATTTTCCTGTTTAGCTCTTTTGGCATCTTTTATCCTCTCTCATCTGTGCTGCCACCATTTCTAATACGGACTTTTTGGGAATAAACTCTTCTGTTTGTTAGGTGCCTGCCTCCTTTTTACTTCTTCGGCACATCATACCTGAGTGGTTAACATACTGGCTAGGCATGAAGGCTGAGCCCCTCAGAGCAGTGTGTGGGAGGGGAGCAGCCTGGCTCTTCCCACTTTTGTGCTCTGCTGCTGGAAAACCAAAGGGAGTTTCCCTCCTTTGACAAAGAGAACTGCTCTACTTTGGAATGTTCAGGAATTCCTCCCATCTCTCAATACTTTGTAAGTTTTTCATAGCTCTCTCTTTCAGGTGCCAGTTCAAATTTCATTTTCAGGAAGGCATCTCTAGCACCACCAGGAAGTTCGTTGTTCTCCCTGCTGCACTTGGTCATGTGCTCTCCTGTTTCTGTGAACACATCCCCTTCACTCTGCATCTGTCCCTGCAACTGTGGGTCATAGTCCATGTCTGCTCCCATGGTTCTCCTGCCTGGAGGTTCTGTACTTAGCCAGTCAGCAGAGCTGTAAAGGTGTCTCTACCGTAGTTGTCTCTCCTCTTTCCAGAGAAAACTGTCCTTCCAGTTTGATCATTAAATCCACCGCTGCATGGGTGTGTTAGTGCCTGGGAATCCCTCGAGTAGACTGAACCACTGATACCCTCTGAGGAGATGAGCTCCTGCAATAACCTGAATATTTTAGCAGGGAGCTCATTGCAGCTTGTGTTCCAGCCTTGAATTAGTGGTCCCGAAAGACATGCAGTTGTTTCTCTGTTAGTATGCATGGGCTCATCTTAGGAAATCTTATCAATGTATTCCTCAGACTGACTTTTATAACACATACCTTTATAAATTTGACTTTAGATTGGAGATGGGGACATCTTGCTAATAATTTAACTTCTAGGAACTCTAGTGTCCTTGAGATCTGTTTTAGCTTGGACTTTGGCGACTTAAGTCTTTCCATTGACCACTGAACATGCTGTTTTACCTCTTGCTCTGAGATGGGGGCTTGCCACCATTCAGCAGGCCGTTTCGTAAGATGTAATTTGGGCTTTGGAACTGACCTTGGGTTTATGTTAACTGGAGCAGTAACAGGTGAAAGGGATACCTGGCCCAAACAAATGTCAGCCATTATTGCAAAAGAGTAGTTTCAAATTCCCATCAGAACTAACAAGGTACAGCCGGGCATGGTGGCTCATGCCTGTGAGCTTCAGCCTATGAAGTGGCTGGGGCTAGGGATCGTGGTTTGAGTCCCACCTGGGGCCCGTAGCGAGACCTAGTTCCAAAAAAAATAGCTGGGCGTGGTGGCATGCACCTGTAATCCCAGCTACCTGGGAAGCGGAGGCTGGGGATTGCTTGAGTCCATGGTACCCTGG
>PVHY01017445.1:0-13528 GCA_004024945.1 Uropsilus gracilis
GGGGGGGGGGGGGGGGGGGGGGGGGGGGGGGGGGGGGGGGGGGGGGGGGGGGGGGGGGGCACGGAGGGTCGGCCCGGGGCAACGCGTCCAGCACACCCTTTTCCATTTTCCTTTTCTTTGTCTGAACTAATGGCAGACGCACGAGAAGCGTCAGGAATGACCCCAAGCGCCCGCGTCGCCTCTCCTGCCGCCCCTGAAGGAGAAGTGACCACCGGGGGCGGGACGAGGGCGCCGTGCTGGGCGGGGTGACGCGGCCTGGCGTGGCGGTCATGTTGCACGCGTCCCTCCGCGTCATGCCGTCGGGGTTTCTGGCCTGTCCCGGTGGGTGATGCCTGCGCCATCAGGACGCAGAGTGCTCGCTTTGAGGCCCCTGCCCAGCCCTGCCCGCAACCCCCTGCCGCTCTGTGACTCGCCTCAGGCGCAAGTGGAGCGCACAGAGGCGACCTCGCCCCGCGGCTGCCCCCAGGTCCGGCTGGCGTGTTCCTCGTCCTGACTGTGAAGTCCGGGGTGCCCAGAAACCCTGTCCCAGACTCGGTCTGCCCAGCAGACCATGTCCACCCGGGAGGTGTTGGGATGGAGCCATCCTCGGCCGATGGGCCGAGGATGCACATAGTAGGAGCCTGGTGGGCCCCCATTAGCACATCACCCGCACGTTCACCCCTGCAGGTTGCCTGTGCCTCTTTGAATGGGAGCGACAGTTCAGTGTCCAAGCCCAATGCCAGGTGTCCGTGAGCTCGGGGTGGGCTTGGGAGGGGTCAGGTCACTTTCAACAGGTGGAGGGACACCTGCCGTTTGGGCTTGTGAGGAGGCCTGCGAGGGAAGAGTCGGCTCTGGGGGAGGAGGCAGTCTCCTGCAGGGAGAGTACCAGGTGTCAGTGGGTGGGAGGATGGGAACGGCAGACCAGGCCTGAAACAGCGTGCCAGGGCTCTGAGGCAGCCGGTGTGTGCAGACGTGGGGACAAGCGACAGATGGAGGCCCTGAAGCGTGACCCAGAGTTGGTGGGTCAAGGAGATTGGGGGGAAACCAGGGAGCATTGTCAACGGGAGCAACTGCGTCGTGTGGCTGGCACGTGCTGGGGATGTGGCTGTTGGACCATTGCTGGTGAGAGAAGAACCGAAGATGGTTGGGAAGTCATGGTGGCCTCTGTGACCCCCAACCTTGGTGATTCGTGCTAAGCCTTTGGCAGCGGAAGCTAAGTGGACAGATTGGAGGGGCTGATGATTAAGGTATTATCATCGTTAAACTGTGGTCTGTGTGTACAGGGGTGGAGGTGTGCCAGGACCCTGCATCTTGGGCCATGGGAGTAGTGACTGGGTGTGGGCTCTGTGTACGGGCCATCTGTGTCCGAGCGACTTCACGCCAACTCAGTTGACCCATCTGTGAAATGGGTACAGTCACTCGCCAGTGGTGCATGGGTGGTGTCCAGCATGGTGGCGGAGGCAGCAGGCACTCCATCAGCGGTCATCATCCTCTGTCTCTGCCCCCCCCCCCCCGGGCAGGCAGGCTCCATTTTGCTCGGTCACACCAGCGTCCAGCAGGTGCCTGAGGCAGGACACACATGCCACAGGACCAGCAGTTCCGTCCCCTTCCCTGATTTCCATGAGCTGCTTTCCTCCAGGGATGCGTGCATGGTGCGGGTGCAGGGAAGGGCGGCTCAGGGGCAGACGGGGTGCCCTTTGATGTGAGGGGCCTGGGGCCTGTGCTCTGAGGTTCTCAGGGTGCGTGATTCATGCGCCCAGCTGGCCACAGAGCCTGAAAGCCTCTTCCAGGGACAGGGCTCTGGAGATGAAGACTTTGTGAGTCCAGAGGGGCAGCAAGCTCTCGTATTTCCTTCATGAGAAAAGGATGCTCCTTCCCTTGCCTCCGACTTCCCTGTGTTTTGAAGTCAGGACGGGCTCACATCTGCGTGCGTGCTCAGTGCTGTGGGGCTCTGCCCCCCCCCCCCGGGCTGTTGTTAAATCTTTCAGTGGATGATATTTTATATCGAGGAAATCTGGCTGGGCTCGGCTTCCTGGCCCCGCCGCCCCTTCCCTTGATGTATTAAGTCACTGTGAATTAGGCTGGACGAGCCCAGCAGATCCTGTCTGAAGGGTTTCGGAGTCCCCTGGTGGGCTCTTTGCTGTCCAGAGCTTCTGGAAGTGCAGGGGGATATTTTATTATTTGGTAGCATATAACTTCCTCAGCGCGGTCTTCGGGGGCTTGTTCCCAGCCAGCTCTGAGACATTCGCTAGGCATCAGCGTTTCCCCTCTGACAGCACGAACCACTGACAGGAATCCTGACAGGAATCCTGACAGGAATCCTGACAGGAATCCTGTCAGGAATATGCGCCTCTGGGACAGGCAGGGTGGTAAGAGGCACCCAGAAAGCAGCTGCCGGAGCAGGAGGCCTCCCCCCCCCCACCTTGTTGGTCACTCGTCTTGCTGTGCTGTGGTGAGGGTCTCTCAAGGTCAGAGCAAGGCTGGTGGAGGACCAAGCCCCATCTAGTGAGACCAGCTCTCGTGTGGGTGTCAGGGTGTGGGGGTGGTAGGGGAGGCAGGGTGGTGCTGAGGGGGAAACCCTTTGTGTTCTAAGTGCACAGGGGTTCAGGGATCCTTGCCCTGTCCCTCTGCTCCCCTCAGCACTCAAGGTCAGTGGTGATGGCCAGGTGGGAGGCAGGGAGCCTGCTCGCTGTGGGCAGGTCTGGTAGTGGGCGCCATTGTCTGCCAAGCTGGGCCTCCTGGCGCAGATCTGTGCTTTGGGGAGATGTGGACCAGCCCCTCCTGTTGCAGAGCCCTCAGGAGCGCAGCGCCAGGCATGGACAGGGCCTGAGCGGGGCTGTCCTCCCAGATGTCCTAGGGAGTGTGGGTGACTCAGGACCAGTGCATGAGAAGGAGGCCAGTGTGGCACCTGGCAGGCAGTACAGCACAGGGAGTGGCCCAGAAGGCCCTTCCTTGGGCAGGAGGTTACGAGGACACTACTCGGTGGCTGTCCCCTGGGGGGCGAAGGGGCCATTGCTTTCTGGCTTCAGTCCAGGCAGAGCTGGGGACTGCCAGCCCAGTTGGGCTACTGGGGGGCCCGGGACATCCTGCCTAGCAGTGCAGATGGTGGAACATGGAGCTGAGCTTCCCAGGGTTTCTCGGGGCAGTTGTGGGGGTGGAAGTGCAGAGAGGAGGAGCAGGGGTGCCTGAGTAATCCCTGGACAGCCCCATTTCCATCACTTTCTGCATGGGGTGCTGGGCGAAACGGCCTTTCTTTGTAAGGTGCATGCTCCCCTGGCCCTGGCACCCACAGCCTCGGCCTGGTCCCCATTTGCTCATCTGATTGTGGCCTCATCTTGTATCTCTTCCTTGTCCCCCTGTGGTGCTGTCGCCTCGAGCCTATGGCATTGGACTGCAAAGAGCTGGGTGCAGGGTTGTGAGAAAGGATGGGCGAGAGAGATGGACACAGACCATGGGCTATTAGAAGCATGGCTGGTAGCAACTTTGCGGTAAATTATGAGGCCTTGTATAGGGGTTAGGCAAGGGGGAAAAAGGTGGCTAAGAGAATGTTTTTTAACTAATTAACTAGGGAAGACTAATAGCGAAGGTAATAAAATTTGGGTAAAATATTAGTTTTTGTGTGATAATGGCGGGTGGGGGATTACATCACCTATACATTATTGGTAACTTTTAAGGAATGTTTTTTAAGGTAAGTATTGGGGGAATGGAGAAGCTGGTTTTTGCTCGCCAGACATTTGTCATGTTGGTTTCATTTTTAGTGTTTTGAAGCCAGATAAGATAGCAAAATGGAGTTTCTTTATTTTACAGTTATGAGTTGTGTTTGGTTTTAGCTGGCAGCCTCTGACATCAGACCATGTGTGTTGAGGTGCGTTCTCAGGCGGCCCCGGGTGCACTGGTTCCCTGTTCTCTGTGGTGCTCTCCTGAGAATCTGGGCCCAGAGCTGGTGGGTGCCGGGTGGGGGAGGGGCTGGGACTGTCGCGCTTTCCACACGTCCCCTCATGCTCACCCCACCCCCACCCCCCAGGCCCACTCCTTGCTCTGAGACTCTCTGGGAGGCCACAGACTTTGGACCCCGCCCCAGCCGGGCCAGATTCCTTTCCAGAATGTTTGTTTGATTTTCAGTCTGTCCTCTAAACACCCAGGGAGCCCGAGGGCCTGGTAGGCGCTGTTTAGAGAGAAGCGAGTGATGGATCTGCAGCTCAGGCCTGGGTTCCGGCTGCAACTGGCTTCCTGGCAGAAGCCAAAACGCTTTGCAGGACAGGGAGGGTTTGCACTGAGGAAGGTGGTGGTGCTGAGGGGCCCGGGGGCCTGGGGGCAGGGGTGAGCCTGCAGTTAACTCATGGCCTCTTATGGAGTGGCTGTGCGGGGGCCCCTTTCCCTCCTGGGGCGCTGCCCTGGAGAGGTGGGCGCAGGGCTCGTTCTCTGGAAGGGTCACAGCTCTGTCGCCACGTCCCTCGCCAGCCCTGGTATAGCCTGGAGTGGGTGCGTCTTGCCTGTCTGGGGAGGGGGCTGCTGAAGCTCCCCACACTGCTCCCACCGGCTGCTCCATGGCCTCGATGCTCCTGGAGGCTTGGGGAAGGTGGGGGGAGAAGCTGGACCCCCTTGTGTGTGTCCTGGCTGGCCAGCTGCACCCGTGCTCCTGTGCTTGGCATCACACCTCCTAGTGCCTCTGCCGCTCCACCCAGGCCCACACACTCCCTGGTGCTGGCTCACACAGCACACGGAGTCCACATCGTCTGTCAACATGCACACGTGACCCCGCCCCCCTGCTCCCAGCCATGCCACATATGGGTGTTTAGACACATACACATCTCCCACACCTCACACTGTCACACACTGGCACTGTCACACGCACTCAAACACATCCACATGCACCACTCCCTCGTACTGACACACACTGGCACTGTCACACTTGGACTGACACACGCTTACATGCACTCTGACACACACCCTTGCACACTCACACATATTGACACACACAATACTCTGTCATACACTCTTTCATAGTCTCACACTCACACATGCTGACACACACCCTCTCACACATACTCACTTGCACGCCCCTAGCGCATACTCGCACTCAGACGTGCCCAAATCCGCTCGCCCAGCACACCCCTCCCTTAGTGCACCCCCAGGGAGTGAGGAGGGTGCCCTCTGGGGAGCATAGTGTGACCATGAGTGACAGCTGTCCCCCCTCCTTCCCCAGCAGTGTCCTCCTGCCACCAGCAAACTCCCTTTGGGGACCTGCTGCTCCCACCTCAGGCCACAGGTTCAGCTGCCTCTGACCCACCACAGACCCAGAAGCAGGAGGGACCCACCGCCAGCCACTTCTGCCCACAGTCCTGCGGGTATATGACCCGGCTCGGCCAGTGTGAGCCTGAGCTGGAACTTTCTAGAAGGAGGCTGTTCCCTCAGCTGCCTGGTGGGCTGAGAGTCTTAAGCTGTGTGGTGTGAACTCACACGGGAGGGGGCCGAGTCCAGACAGAGGGGGTGCTCCCTGTCGCCCTGGTGCTCCCTGGCAGCTCCCCAGTGGGACTCACCCTCACAGGCCCCCAAACCATGCTTTGGTCCAGAGTCATGTGGACCGGGGTCCATTCCTCATGCCCAAAGTCACCCCAAACCAGACAATGGGGAGCTAGGCCAGTGTGGGGTGTCCAGGCACTGGGTGGGGAGCCCAGGGTGGCTAGTCCCGGTGCCCCAAAAGCTGGTCATGTGGATGTGTAGGTGGTGCAGCAGGACTGGAAACGGTGCCCCAGCTCGAGTCCCCCCTCTTTTCTTGTCTGCCTTTGGGGGGCTCAGGCCACTGGGTGACCTCTGAGGTCCCTGTGCTGAGAAACGGGCAGCCTGACCCTGGCGACCACATGACCTTGGCCTTGGTGCTGGCCACCGGCTCCCTGTGCAGGTGGCAGGTGCTTGACCATGGCCGGGAGGCCCACTGGGTCCTGCCCAGGCCAGCAGCTGCCTGACGTAGCGCAGCTTTGTTTTCCTGATAGTTTAAAATTGTTCTTTACCAAACAGGGCTATTTTATATAAATAAACACGCAGAGCGGACGTCGCCCTTCCAGGGACAGTGTCCTGCTTGGTAGCAGGGCCGGAGCGTCCCCCCGGCAGGCTCTGTGCCTGCTGGCACTCCTTGCCCCCCCACTCAGGACCCGGCCTTGCCGCTGACACCCTGGACAAGCTGTGTGGGGCCGCCCCTGGGGACATGGACATGGCCGGTCATGCCTGTCTCCCGGCCTCTGGACCACGCCAGACCCACGGCAGGTGGTGAGCGTCCATGTGTGGGTTCACGTGCATTTCCCGGCTGGACAGACCCAACAGGATGAGCCACTTTTCTAGGTGCCAGGGGAGCCTGCCTGCCCGGCCCACCGCCCCTCAGCCCACGGCCCAGCCCAGCTTCTATGTGCATGTTTCCAGCCCTGCGAGCTGTCCCTTCTCTAGCAGCCAGGTCACTCTGCGGTGTCCCGGTGTTCACATCCAGGTCATGTGAGGGCTTGTCCCCAGCTGGCTGCGGTAGATCTGCAGGGCAGTTCGTGCCCTGACAGAAACTGCCAGCCTCCGTGTCCCCCAAAGGGAAAATTCCAGGGTGGGGTCCACATTTCCTGGAGGGTCCCCAGCCAGGGGTGTCCCCAGTAGGGTGAATTCATAAGCAGCGCCTCTTGTCCTTGAGTCACCCCATACCTCGGTCCCTGCTTTGTTCTCTTGGGGCACCCCGTAAACACCTGCACTGCAGTCCTGGTCTTGGGTCGGATTGGGGGGTGCACATGGAGACAGGTCTTTCAAGGGTGACAGAGAGTCTGTTTCGAGTGCTTAGGGCTCTACCTGGCGCGTCGTCAGGGTTTTGCAAACATGCACGCAGCAGCTCTGTCGTCACCCGCCTATGTCGTCATCGCCACCACCGTGATCATCAGAAGCGTATCTTGTGCACTGGGGCTGCTTAACCTCACGGGTTGGACTCCACCCATCTTCCCAGCCCTCTCCCCTGGCTTGGAACTCGGCTGTGGGCGCTGGACGCATGCGTGCTTCAGCTCAGCTGCCAATCAGATGTCCCGGGAAGTTGTCTCTGGTGCTGGCACCTGCCAGGGGCCCCGATGCAGCTGTTCTGTTTGCTTCTCAGCCTTTGAACTCTAAGGTAGAGGCTCAAGTGTCCCCCTTGGAGCAAGGCCAGGGGCGCCCGCCCTCCCTGCGGGCCTGGCAATCCCCCCCAGCTGGTTGCAGCAGGAAGATGCCATGATTTACAGAAGGCAGTCATTTTCTGGGCCCAGATGGCTGTACCCCCAGCCCCTTCCCAAACAAGATGCATGTCCCTCCTGCTCATGGTCCAGTGATTAAAGCAAACATATTCAAAGCAACGGGTTGTGCCAAATCAAAGGCAAGGCGAAGAATGCATAAAACCCCAGCAGTTTCAGTTTCATATTGGAATATCAAAGGAATATTGGAATATAGGAATATCAAATACCAATTCATTATTTTTTTTTTAATGTTTTGCATTTACAGACTCAGTTTCAGTGGGATAAAGCCTGCTCTTTTTGGGAGGCTCCCATCTGATGTAAACTTCTTTGGCTTTAAAGGAAACAGATTGGAAACCTGGGGCACAGATAGGTTTTCCCTTTTCCTTTCTTGCACAGCTACGAAGGGTCTAAACACAAGACCAGATATCCTGGCTGAGTTTTAGCCAAGTCATCCAGACATGCAAAGGGGCCCTGCGTGCCCACTGGCACAAGGGATGCTGGGGAGCCACGACAGGGGGTTGAGGTATCTGGCATGGTTTCTGCCTCCTGGGAATCTTGGTTCTTCTAAATTAAGACTGAGTCTGGAAGTGCTAGTCAGGGTTCTCCAGAGGAACAGAAGCTTGGGGAGCAGATATATCTCTACATCCATGTCTCTGTCTTCTGTCTGTCTGTCTCTTTCTCTGTCATTTAACTATCAATCTATTACATATCTATCATCTGTCTCTGTCTCTTTGTCTTTCTCTCTGTCTCTGTCTGTCTCTGTCTCTGTTTGTCTCTCCCACCGGTCTATTTATCTACCTACCTATCTGTTGAAATATTTCAGAAACCAGCCCAGGGAATTGTGGGGGTGGTATGTCTGAAATCTGCCAGGCAGGTCAGCAAGCTGGACATTCTGCAGGGGTTGAGGTCACAGGCTTGAGTCTAAGAGCCGCCAAGAGGCAGGATTCCTTCCCCAGGAGGGAACCCCAGCCTTGGCTCCTCTGTTCTTTAGCTACTGGGGTAAGCCACCTGCGTAGGGGTGGAACCTGCTTTCCTCGCTGTCTGCTGACCCACATGTTAATTGTCACACAAAGTCTTTGCATAAATAAATCTAGAAAGTGCCTTCAGAGCAACATCAGGTCTGGTGTGAGACTCAGCACCTGAGCATCACAGCCTGGCCGAGGTGACCATTACATTGACCAGACGGCCTCGGAGGAAGATCAACCCTGCGCTGAGTTCAGTTAGTGATTGAATCCCTCCAAGTGCCCAGCGTGCCCCAGGCTCTAGAGAGTAAGCAGGGTGGCAGGACAAGAGGCGAGCGTCCAGACCCAGGCTCAAGGCAGATTCCGAGGAATCAGACGAGCCCTGGAGAAGACAGACCCTAACGGGAGGATGGGGAGAAGCTGCAGGTGGAGGTGGGCAACTGGGTTGGAATGGGAAGGTCACCAAGGTGAGGGCTCAGCTGAGATGGGAAATACAAGAAGGAGGCGGTCATGTGACAGCTGGAGGGAATGTGCTCCCAGGAGAAGAGACTAGCAGGTGCAGATTCCTGCAGCAGGGAACTTTCTGGCATATTCTGCAATCAGGAAGGAAGCGCCTCCGCCTGGAGTAAGGGAAGAAGGGACGTGTCACGGGTCAGGGGCCAGAACATTCTGGAATCAGCAGGTCACTGATATTTCTCCTGAAAGTGCTGGGCAGCTTTTGGAAGTGGAAAACAAAAGAAAGATGTGCTCTGGGTCATGTTTTGGAGAGTCTTTCTGGCTGCTGCATGGGGCCTGGTGTGCATGAGTGAGGTGCAGAGAGGCTGTGGCAAGAGGGGGAAGAAGTGGCGTCTGGGAACGGTGGTATGAGGCTTCCATAAACACCTGCCCCTGGTGGAATCGCCTAATTGGTGATGGTGATGCAACTATGAAAAGGTCTGAAAATTGTTCTGAAGGAGCATAGCCAAAGAGGAACATTAATTCAAGCAGATCTGTGAAAGCTGTGGTGGTCGATGTACAATCCATTCTCTCCTCTCTCTCCTACTTCAGAAGCACCATTTTGGATGGTTGCAACCAGGAACACAGGACCCTCTCCCCACAGCTCCCGGGGGGATCTGCAGTATCTCTTTGAGAGAGCCAGCCACCAGCTTTCCCCATCCTTACTTTTGTGTGGTGGGGGCTCTTTGTAGGCAAATGAGACTGAGGGAATTTGGGGTTTTCTTTCTCTACTTAGCCCCCACTTGTGGAGCAGGTACAAGTGAGATAGTTCAATATTACAAGGTTACTGGTGACCCCAATCACCAGTTGGTTCATCAGGTAAAGTTCTAGTAGCAGAAAATCAAAAGGAAAGTAGCGCACTTGAGCAATGCTGTGAATGAACAAGTTCTAAACATTTCCATGGAACATTCCACCTGACAGCACATTCTTCTTGGTGGACATGGCACAGTCTCTAGAATCAGCCATATGCTAGCCTGTGAAAGAAGCTTCGGTAAGTTTTAAAGTGGTTGGAATAATACAAACTATGTTCTGCAACCACAATGGAATGGCATTAAAAATCAAAACAGAAGGAAATCTGGGAAATTCATAAATATGTGGAAATCAAATAACATTCTTAAATAACTAGTGGATCACAGAAAAAAATCACAGGGAGAATTAGAAAATACCCTGAGATCAATGAAAATGAATATACAAAATACCAAAACATATGGACTATAGCCAACAGCATGCTTAGATGGAAATGTATATGTGTAAAGAATAGAAAACCTAACTCTCTGCCTTAAGCCTTTGAAAAAACAAGAACAAAATAAACTTAAAGCAAGTCGAAGAAAGGAAATAAGAAATATTGTTGAGGAAACATATGAAATAGACTTGGCCATCAGTAGAAATTTAATGCAACAAAAGTTTGGTCTTTAAAAAATTGAACAAAATTGACAAACCACGAGCTAGCCTGACCAGGAAACAAGAGAAAAGTCCCAATTGCTGAAAGCAGAAATGAGTCACAATTACTGACTTTACAGAAATAAACAGGACTACAAGGGAAGTCTGTGAATAATGATGGCAACAAATTAGGTGACAAATCTGAAACACACAAAATCCAGAAACACAGAATCTGCCAAAAGTAAGTCAACAGTAGAAAATCTTCACATGCCTTTACTCAGTGGAGAGGTTGAATTAGTAATTTTAGAACTTACATAAAGAAATTCTTAGGTGCAAATGGTGCATCCTAGCCAGCAGTTGAAGAATAATTGATGCTCATTCTTCATAAAGTTTCAAAAAGATGTCGGAACACTTCTTTACTTAATTTAATTAATTTCCTATTTTAATTAATTTACTGAGTAACAAAGCCTTGCATACACACTGTAAGAGAACTACAGACTAGTATTTCTTGTCAGTATGGAGCCAAATCCTCAAAATAATAGTAATAAATAAAAAGGATTATACACAATGGTCCTATGTGGAATTCATCCTGGGAATACAATTACTGTAACCACCACTAAGTCAGTAGAATGAAGGACAAAAGCGATTGTCACAATAAGAGTAGAAAAAGCATTTGGAAAAACCTTATACCCTTTTGATGAAACTATCAACAAACTAGGAGTTGAGGAAAGATTCTCAACCTGAGAAATTGTAATGTGTATCTTCTACTTTGTACTTCTTCAAGACTATTTTGGTTATTCTGGGTCTCCTAGAATTCCATATAACTTCTAATATTAACTTGCCAGTTCCTGCAAGTATACCACCTAGGATTTTGGTAGAAATTACATGGAATCCCTAGATCAAGGTATCTGTTATTGTCATCTTAAAATATAATCTTCTGAATCAGGACCATGCGATTTCTTTCCACTTCTCTAGTTTTCTTTGTTTTGTAAACAATATTTTGTAGTTTTCAGGATATAAATTTCAAGTTTTAAAAATTGAACTTATCCCAAAGTTGGAAGACTTACACATTTAAATTTCAAAATTTATTACAAGGGCACAATTAAGGAAGATAGTGTGGCATCAGCATCAGAATATACAGATACCTCAAACAGATTCGAGAGTCTTGAAATAAACTCTCAATTATAGAGTCAATTGATTTTCAACCAGGATGTCAAGATTATTTAATGCGGGGAAAGAATAGTCTTTTTAACGAACCATGCTGGAACCACTTGATACCTACATGCAAAAGAATTAAGTTGGATGCCTGCCTCACACCCTATACAAATACAAATACTACCTCAAAACTGATTTCTTAATTAGCTTAAACGAAAGGGCTGAAACTATAAAATCCTTAGAAGAAAAATACAGAAGTAAACGAATGTGAATTTGCATTAGTCAACATCTTCTTAGCTAGGACATCAAAACCAGAAGTGATCAATCTGTTGTCAATGAATTTTTTAAAAGTCTGCTGTGGGCATGTTCATAGGACAATAAAATAGCCACCAGCAACACGGGGGATGATATTCGCTGATAATATATTTGGCAAATGACTTGTATTTAGAATATGTAAATAACTTGCATCACTGCATAAGAGAAAAGACCAAGGACCCAATTAAAACATGGACTAAGGGTTAAAACAGAAAAAATTCCAACTAAGATCAACCAATAGTTAACAGTGACCCAACAAGATGCTTGAGGTCATCCATCCTTGGGGAAGTGCAAGCTGAAACCACCGTGAAGATACTTCTTCCTGCTGATGTCAGCAGCGCCTCACGTAACTGTGAAATGGTGCAAATGCTCCGGAACAGGCGGGCGGTTCCTCGGATGATGGTTAAGTTGACATATTACCAGCACTCGCACTCCCAGGTGGAACAAAATGTGTGAGCTCATTTGTGCATATTCACCGCAGCGTTACCACACAAGTGTGCCTGGTTGGATGAGGAAAGCCATGTTCTCTGTCATTGGAGCCGTGCTGAGTGAGGAGTCCTCTTCCCAGTGGCCGGAAATGCCTTGGCCATGACCAGCATCCGTTGACATGTGTCTGATATTGTCCCCAGGATCGTTCTCCCTGTTCTTAAACCCAGTGCCAGACCAGGGGGACATGGCTTCCACCATGGCTGGGTCCAAAGATCTTGAGCATGTAGCTGGATGTACCTCTTGGCTTCAAGGGCCAATTCGATTAGCTCAAGAACTGTGGTGGAAGCAGCACTGCTCCTCAGGCAGAGGTGGCGGGGACTTGCCAAGGAACGCATCTGCGGGGCCAGGCCTGACTCAGCTTTCATGGCGAGGTGACAGCAGGGAGGCAGAGCCAGCCCTTTCTGGACCACCACAGACACAACTGGCATCTGTGCCTGGAGGAGGTGCACCTTCTCAGGAAGAAGGGGACGTCTTAGGACACAATAAGAGAGACATACACTGCCCCCCCCCCTTACCTGCGGAAAGGTTCTTGGATGAGGAGCTGTTGGGACGCCACCATCTTCAGACCTGAGCTTGTGATGGCCATGGAATGGCCACATCAGCTGGACTCCATGGCATGAGACCAACCTAGCTCTCCGCCATGTTCTGTGGGAACTCAGTGCCCTTGCGGGGTTTCTGGGTCTGCCTTTGCTGAGCTGACCCAGTTTAGGGGTGCTCTCTCTCCTGCATTGTACGTGGGCCCCCTTCCCTTAGTTTATACTCTCTCTCTCTCTCACACACACACACACACACACTCACAATTCCAAGACCTTTGTCTGGTTTCATGGGGCCAGATTTGCTGATTGATGAAAGAATTTAAAATCAAATGCCACTCTTGTGTGTAAGCCCCTTCATCTGTCTCTCCCCTGCCTCTCAGGGACAAAACCCCACCCCATCTTTTTCCACAGCCCTTCCATTTCCCCTGTTCTGCCTTTCAGTCACATCTGTCACATTCAAGAGATATTTTTCAAAATATCAAAGTCCATTCCACCCATGAACAAAGGGAGTTCTTCCTCCCATGCCTCACTGGGGAGGTAGCTGGAGGCAGCCGCCAGAAGCAATGTGGAGATTCCACCAAATGCCAACCATAGAAATATCATGAGTCCCAGTTATCCCGCCATTGGGTGTCTGAAGAACATGAAAACACCAACTCCAAGGACTCCCGCACCCGCGTTCATTGCAATTCTCAATTGTCAAGAGTTGGAAACAACTTATGATCGACAGATGATAGAGTGAAGAGGATGTGTTCTGTGCACACAACGAAATGCCACTCAGCTGTAGCTGAAGATGAAACCCCGCCTTCCACAGTCACATGTGTGGAACTAGACAGGCTCATCTTAGGGAAATAAGCTAGATGGAGAAAGACAAACGCAGTATGATTTCACTTACCCCTGGTAGAAACAAAACAAATCAACCAAGTAAACTTTGAGGCTCTGGCATGAAACAATCGTCCCTGGGAATGAGTGGGAGGGGGGATGGGAC
>PVHY01017445.1:13628-23730 GCA_004024945.1 Uropsilus gracilis
GGGCCTCTTTAGCCATTAGCCTCTATGACCAGCACCTGTGGTGTATATACGCCTTCCCCATAATTGTGCATATGCACCTGGCCC
Source organism: Uropsilus gracilis (assembly GCA_004024945.1). NCBI lineage: Eukaryota > Metazoa > Chordata > Mammalia > Eulipotyphla > Talpidae > Uropsilus > Uropsilus gracilis. Next base: position 13,713 of record PVHY01017445.1, read on the forward strand.
AGTGGGTGTGTGTATGCGTGAGTGCATACTTGGGCCTGGGAGGTGGGGTTGAAAGGGTGGCATCAATTCTGGGGGCACGGTGAGGAGATCTGGAGGAATAGGGAGAGTAGGGAACATGAAGAGAATGCCAGAGAGCGAGTGAGCGAGAGAGAAACCGGAGAAAGGGCATAGGATTCCTGGGGGACTGGGGGTTCACCTGCCTCTTAGCCCCCCTGCTTGTGCCTGCCTCCCTGCCTGCAAGCCTCCCTGGCTGGTGGGCCTGTGTACCTGGTTCCCTGAGCACCTGAAAGCCTATAAAATCCACCCAGGGCTCTGACATTCTTTAGCTGCTAGAACTGATGGTGAACCTACCCGGGGTGGGATACTTGCAGTCACCCACCTCTGATGCTCCCCCCACCTGCTGGTGTTCGTGCCTTCTGTAATTTCTCCCAGGTGGGGCTGGGTTTAGCAGCTCACTCCGAACAAATGGAATCTGGCAGAAATCGTGGGTTGTCACCTCCAAGTTCAAGTTATAAAACAATATGGCTTCCATCTTGGGCATGTGCTCTTTCTCTCTCGCAGGTGCTTTGCTGTCGGGGAGTGGGCTGCGCTGTGGAAAGGCCAGAGGAGACAAGCTGAAGCACACCTCCTGGCCCTGCAGGTAAGTCTGGAAGCAGATCTTTCCCCCAGTGAACCTCTGGAGAAGCCTGAAGCCATGGCCAAGTTCAAAGTCCTGCCCCACAGAAACTGGGAAGATAAATGTTTGTGTTCTTTTCAGTTGCTAAATTTGGGAATGTTACAGGTCAGTGTCATTCATGAATAGATGCAAATATTCTAAATAGAACATTAGTGAACTGGATCCAGAAATGTACCCCTCCCCCCCAAAAGCCATAATTAGATGCATTCTAGATATGCAAGGTTGAATCAATATTAGAAACTATATAAAGAAAAATATTAACAGCTTACAGGAAATATTAATCGCTTACAGGAGATAAACCATCTATCAGCACGGTGCATTCAGGAACAGCATGTGACTAAACCCAGCTCTGGTGGAATCTCTGAGCAGCTCTGGAGATTTCCTTAAGCTGATAAAGACTATATGCCCGAAACCCATGCCAACTACCCCATTCAGGGGTGAATGCTGAAGCATTTCCCCCTGAAATCGAGAATAAAACAAAACTTTCTCTCGCCGCTCATATTTGACAGTGAGGAGGTCCTCAACAACGCAGCAGGAAGGAAAAGAAAGAACAGGAGGAGATACTGAGGGGGTAGACGCTGTCCAGCCGTTTTCACAGGCGATGACCCTTTCTACGCACAAAGTCTAAGACCCTATGGACACCTTTACCAGAACTAATCAGGGAGGTAGCAGAGTTGCTAGGTGTTGTGGGTGGTGGCCCCCAGACTCCTCTGTGCCAGTCTCCAGTGCCCCTCTGATGCGCTTGGAGATGGAGCTGGCAGATGATGGAGGTTAGACGAGTTCGGAGGCCACCCTGGTAGGAACCCCAGAGCTGCCCCTGGGTGTGCAGAGGCCGGCCTGAGGGGGACCGGCGCCTGAGCCCTGCATGGGGGGCTACCTCCAGAGACCCAGCCCAGTGGGCGTGATCTGGGGCTTCTAGAATGATGGGAAAATAAACTATTGCTTAAGTCACCAGCCTGGGGCGAGTCTCGCAGCCACGTAGGCCCATGAGGGGTGTGAAGGCTGCGTAGGCACCTTCAGCCTGTTTCCGTGTGTCCGCAGGGGCCGGCTGGGGATACAGGAAAAAGATGCCATGGGCGGCAGCGGCAGCAAAGGTCAAGGTGCTTCGGTCTCTAAGACGCAAACTCAGTAAGACTGAGTAGCAGGCTGCAGCCATGTTGAAAGGCAGCGGGCGGTCTCAACAGGCAGAGAGACCTCCCGGCTGCATGGACAGTGGCCTCCTGTCTGATGGACATCAGTTCTCTCCAGACTGGTTTACGGATTCGGTACCGTTTCTGCCAAACTGCTGGAGGCTTCATTTTCCTTGTTGTTTTTCTTCTGGAGAAATTTGGTGATTAATTTCAAAAAGTATTAAAAGATCCACAGACCAAGAGCAGTAAGGGTTTGCCTGGAGGAGCGACCACCTGGGGTGATAGAAAGTGTTGGGTGGGGTGGACCAGTGGGAATGGGGTGGGAGGGTGGGTGGGTGGGTGCAGTGGGGGTGGGCTGGAGGTCGTGGGGTGGGGATGGTGGGGCTGGGGTACCAACCGAGAAGGTACCAACCTGTTCCCCTAAATCATACTCAGTGTTGTAAACCCATGTTACTGCAGTGAAAATTAAAACTTAAAAAAATAAATCTTTGGAAGTCATAACAAAGTGGTGGAATTAGTTTTAACTTCTGATAATATGCAGTGGCTGTAACAGTGCTTCAAAGAAAACACTCTCCACTTCTGTGGTTTTTAGATTTAACCAGAATTAAGTTCAACTGATTATTCAGTCCCACGGGGGCGCCTGTCACGGGGGTGTCGTCAGGTTTTCCACACCGTGGTGACCTGGATGGTGGTGGTAACCTTCAGTCTGGATGGTCTGAACGCCCGGCACTGGGAAGGAAGATTGCGTTTTTAATGATTCAGACACATTGCATGTCATCCATTCCCAGTATCCTGCATGTAGAGAATAGGGGTAGAATTATTTTGTTTTTGAAAGTTTAGAGTTGTATTCTGAAAGCTGCATAAGCCTTGCAGGAAAACTCTGAACGGAGCAGTGAACACTGAAATCCAGTCTTGCACACCCTCACAAGTGCTTGCTTACACTCTGCCCAGCACACACATCACACACCACAGACGCCCCCATGCACACACAGCTCACTTGAGCACCCCACACTCACCCTCAGGGCTCCCTCCCTCCATTCCTCTTCCAGATTCCTGCACTTAGGCCCAGCACCTAGTATACAAATGGTGCTCAATAAACGTATGTTGACAAAGGGGCCCATGTAGCCCCATCCAATCTACTCTCTCGTTCCCCTAGCAAAACAGATTTCTCATGTGCAGCATTGTCTTCACCCCCACAAAGCACCCCCAAAGACCCCACATCTCACATGGTGTCTCGTGCAGGCTCCTCTCCATGATCGCCACCCAAGTGCTGCTGGGTGAGTGTATTCTTTGCAGACGAGCCTGTGGTGGGTATTCATCTGTATGCAGCTTTATCTGCCACTGGCTTGTGTCTCCGCAGCCTCTCTCCAGGGTGGTCACACCAAGCCCAAACGAAGATCATATTTACAGCTCTCGAGGTAGGTTGCCAGACGCCTTCCACAGAGCTCAGGCTCACCCCGCTGCCAACATGCCCCGGGTCACAGCAGCCTGTCGCCTGCAGTCCTGCCAGCAGTGCTTGTGCTGCTAAAACCATTTCTTTCTGCTGAATAAAGTGTGTCGGTGAAACACTGCACTTGGCTACACGTTTGTATTTTGTTTCATCCGCCTCGCATATGTTTTCCTTAACAATTTTCCCTTTGGCTTCCAAGCTGAGAAAAGACCCACCCTTCCAGCAGCCAGACAAATATTTGATTCTATTTTCTGCTATGCTTTTAGGATAATTTAATTTTTTATGTATAGCTTCATCTTATTGGAAAACAATCTAACAACATTGCGGAATGCTTTGAAATAAAGGGGAAAAAAACTCTTTCCATGCAACATCCCCGCCCAGACCTTGCTGGTGTTTTCTGTAGTTCCTGACGGTACTTTGCATAGCACTGGTCCGGGCACAGGACAGGTCACACTCTGCCTCTCCGCTTAGCGTAACAGCACAAGCATTTACCCTGGTTGCCGATGGGCTCCTTGAAATCACTTCAGAGGCTGCGTGTTAGTTACTGAGAGAGTGTGCCTTATAACTCAATCGGTTTCTTACCATTGAATATTTAAAGGACTTTCAACTTTTTAATTATGCAAAATAATCCAGCGATAAACATGTTTAGACACAAAGTCTTACGGAGTGATTTCCTTAGAACAGGGTTGCCTTCCTGGTCAAGGGTAGCAACCCAAGCCGGAAGACAGTTACCTTCTCAATCCCCTCCACTCCCCATACTCCTTATAATCAGAACCTTCCATTCTGTTCAAGGTTAAAAATATGCCTGGCTTAAAATTACATTCCCAGATTCCCTTGCAGCTGATGCTGTCTTTTGACTTAACAGGAAGCAAGCAGCAGCCTGGAAATAAGGTTACAGAGAAATCTATCTTTTGTGGTTTGAAAATGAGCAACTTTGAGATCAGGGGGTTGGAGCCACCCTGAGGCTGGTGAAGCAGGCAGGAGGAAAACCATGGCCACAAGCACACCTTGTAGGGGTGTACCCCCTGAGCCCCCAGATCATGTCTCATGAGCCTGTCATTCCTTCAGGGGTTCTAGAATACCACATCAGAACTCCTGGATTCCCCCACAGTGGGTAGAAGATGGGGGATACTTAGTGTAGGGAACTAGCATGTGCCCAGGACAGAGCTTATGACCCCATTTTGCAGATCAACAGTTAGGCATCCAGAGAGCTCCAGCAGTTCTCCCAGGTCTCCTCACCACGAAGTGGCAGAGTGAAGGTCAAATCCAGCTCTTCTTAACTAGCAGTTTTGAGATTTTTCTGCTTGGAAGAGCAGGCTGGTAGCAGCCTGGTAGGTAGGGGGAACCCCATCTATACGGAAACAAAGGCGGCTTGGCGAGAAGGAAGCAGAGATGAGCTGCTTAGGCGGCTGCTGTGTTAGGTGTTGGGGGAACTTGGGGGCTGCAAGAGGACAGAGCTTGCATCTGGGGCCACTGTTCCGCATAACAGATTCTCTTCAAATCCAGGTTGACAGCCAGACCCCTTTAACACTTTCCTTATGTTCACCCCACTCCCACCCCCACAGATTTTAAGAGCAATAACTGTCCATGGTAGAAATAATAGGAACAATCATCAAGAAAAAACCCAAATGATTCAGAATCTCAGTCCCAGAGTAGATCACTATGAACATTTGGGTAATTTTCTTTCTGGTATTTTTTTTCTCACATTAGTACTAGTTACATGCTTGTAGACACTTTCGCTTCCTAGCACTTATCGTCCTATCTGGTGAGGAAGGCCTCAGTGATCATAGTCAGTGAATGTCTAAGTGAACAAATGATTTTGTGTTCTAGATGTTAGCAGGACGCCTGATGTATACACCAAGTCATCAATATGTCTCTATTGAATGAACACGCAGGCAAACATGGATGGCTATTTCTCATCTCTGCTCCTAGCCTGTACACAGTAGCTGCTCATTAAAACCAAAACAGTAATTATGTGTTGCTTTGCCATTACCTTTTATCAGAAACAGGTTCTCATTTCATGGCAAGCTCCACTGCTGTCACTTTTAATGGCTGCATAATATTCCACCATTTTGTTGTAACTGGTTCTGCTGCTGATTCTGAAGGGTCTTGGCCTTCTACCCATTAATCCCAGACAAGTTTTGAAATAGTCAAGAGCTGGTTTTAAGCAAAGAGTATCTATACTCAATAGAGAAGGGACAGCAGTGGCTGGGCCACACTCCAGATTGAGAGGTGCTGGAGGCCTAGCTTTAGGGGGTCAACTGGTGACCAGGGCCAGGGAACTGGGGCACAGGGTACAGGCTGGCCTTGGAAGTTTTCTAGCTCAGGTTTCAGCACCTTTAAGCATCCACAGGTGCTTTACCTGCTTCACCTTGGTTCCCCTCCCCCGCTACAACAGCAGGAAGGTAGCAAGCAGGAACCAGGTTAATCCAGCAACACAATCAAGCACCAGGTTGGGGGGGTGGGGGGCCTGTAACAGTTTCCTAATGTTGGATGTCTAGAGCTTTCCATTTTTCACTATTTATAAAATATCTGGTTAACATCTGTAGGGTAAATGAGTGAGTCAGGCTTTTCCCTCCATGAGCCTGGGGTGTTGCATCTTCCCCAGGAGTGTGCGGCCCAGAGGGTGTGCGCATGTGTAATTGGGTACACCTGGGACTGGATGGCATCCCTCCAATGGGAGAATGTATGGAGACTGTGAGATAGAGCACGGGCACGAGCATGAGAGAGCGTGAGAGAGTGTGAGATAACACCAGAGAGAAAGAGAGCACCCAGAGCAAGAGCATGGAGATTCCTGGGGGGGGCTGGGAGCTCACCTGCCTCCCAGCGTACCCCCAAGCCCTAGCCCTGCCCTGCCTGGTACGTCTGTGTCACTGCTAGAACCAGTAAAGGCCTGACGCAGATGGTGAGCCTGGTGCGTTCCCAACAGTTGGTGACGAGGGTGGGTTACGTCACTCTTCTGCGCAGATAACTTGGTGTAGATATTTTAAGGAGATTCCTTCGTGTGGAATTTGGGTCAAAGGTTTATGATATGTTAGAATAGCTACGACTCTATTAGCTGATAGTCTTCAGGGCCGCAAGGTATGTGCGCATCTGTCTCATTTTACACTCAACAGCTCTGAGCACCATCCATGCATTTTCATCACAATTGCCTTATGCTGACAGTTAAACATTACCAGAAGCTCGGGGATGAACAGGACTGGGAGAGCCCAAATCACCTGCTTCAGAAGTGGGGTTTGTTTAATCCTCCTTCGTGCAGGATGGTATTTATATTTTAAGTGACGGGGCTTGAAGGATGGCTCAGCCTCCTCCACACAAGAAGGGGCGGGGGGGGGGGGTTCTATGCTTTCCCCAGTTCTGCTGGGCTCTGCAGTGCTGGGTCTTTCTCGGGCAGCCACTGGAATGCAGATTTCTGTCTTTTCCTGCTCTGGCTCTTTTTGTCAATCGCGAACTCATTTGAGAATCAATCATGTGGTTTAATTGGGCTTAACAGGCTTCTGGCTTAGCTCTGACAAGGGCCTAACCTTTGGCTAACAATTAAAATAAATAATGCTTGTAGATTTCATTGTAATTTCCAAGTCTGCTTCATCTGCTTCGATTCCTTTGAACATTAAAGTATTCCCGAGGGGAGGTGGGTGTTAGTGGGAAACCCATTTTGAAGGAAATGTGAGATTCGGGGTGCTCAGATGACTGGCCTGAGACCATATGTGCACAAACTGGCAGGATCAGGACTTGAACCAGGTTTTCTGACCCCAGATCCCCAGAAATTTCTACCTCCAAAGGACTAATGACTCACACTGGTCAGAGTGGGCGGCAACTCCACCAATTCCCACTCTTTCTTTCCTTCCCTAACATACGAGCACTGTGCTCCCAGCCCCCTTAGAGTTAGGCAGGGTCACAGGACTAACTCTGGGCCGTAACATATGAGTGGAGGTGATGCTGATCATCTCCAGCCTGAGGCAGGCTCTGGTGAGATTAATTCTCCTGTTATGCCCTGGGATTGAGGTGATGATGGGAGAGGCTATGGAAGCAGCATCCTGAATCCTGAGTCACCGCATGGATGCAAAGGCTGTTTCACAACCTGTGCAAGCAGGCAGTCAGGTTTTGTGTTGAGCTACTGAGATATGTGGAGCTGTTTGTTATTGCAGCCTAGCCTCACCGTCCTGACTCATAGGAGGAATTAATATTCAATGAACGTTTTCCACAGGAATCATCCTGCAGGGTAGAGGGAACTGCTTATGGGATGAGAGGTCTGTCCTTTTGTGCTTCGTGACCTTGGTTAAGTCACTCTCTGACTCCCCAGGACCGATTGTCCATGTGCTTTATTCCTGATTTTTAGATACTATTTAAGTCCTTTAATAACATAGCTCACTACTTCCTTTGTTGGATTGCTTCTGAGGTACTTCATTAGTTTTGCGTCAATGATAAGTGGAGTTATTTTCTAAATTTCTTTTGCTTCTTGTTCCTTGTTTGTGTATTAAAAAGGCTTTGGATTTTTGTATGCTGACTTTGTGATCTGCTGGTTTGCTGTGATCACTTATTGTCTAATAACTCTTTGATGGAGTTTTAGGATTTTCTACGTATACGTTCATATTGTCACGTAACCTCATGTAATTTCATTCCCCATTTCACTTCTTCTTTGCCAGCTTGGATTCCCTTTATTTCCTGTGCTCCTCTCATCACTCTGGCCTAACCCTCTAGCATTAAGCTAAACAGGAGCTGTGACAATGGCATCCTTGTCTTCTTCCTGATGCTGCAGTCTCTGTAGTGCCACTTTTTTTTCTTTTCACTTTTTACCATTTTGCACGTAACAGTTACAATTCTCCCCCTGCTCTAGCATAATGCTCACGAAGGGCTGGGATGTGGCTTATAAGAAAAGATGTGATCACTCAGGCAGGAGTTACAACGCTGGTGGCTGTGAGTTCAACGTGAACACACTGGCATGTAGTAAATAAGGTGTCCAAGCAGAAACACCCATTGGACAAGGTGATGTCTTGATGGTTTGATGGATTTGGTCACCAGAGACTCATGGGCACCCGAGTTCTGTTTCGCTCAGGAGCAGGGGTTCAGTGTTCGCTAGGTTGGCGTCCATGATTGCTTTATAGGACCTGCCGACCCGACTCTCGCTCTCCCCAGCAACACATCAGGAGGGGGATCTGTAACCCGGCTGCTGAGTTCATGCCCACGTTGGGCTGTTCTTCCCACAGAACTGGGCCAGGCCTGGCACTCTCTCCTCTTCTTCCATCCAAGACCTGTGAGACCTGAGATTGGTGTCCGTCCCTCAGAGGGTCTGGACGAGTTTCTGGCATCAGATTGTCCCCAAAGTGTTTGGTGGCCGGGAGTAGACCCTGTCCTCGCCCCCATAAGCCACGCTGCTTACAGGGCCCCCATCTCACATGCTCCACCCCCAACTTTGAAGCTTAATAGCTTTAAAATCTTACAAGTTGTAAAAACAATTAAAGCAATAATCTTAAAAAGAAGCAGAATGTGGCCTTCAAAGGAATGTGAGTCGTTCACACTTCGCGGCTCCAGGCAGCCGCGGGCCTGAGGAAACGCAGAGGCGCCCGTGAATTTGTTGATGCCAGTTTGGACAGACTGTTTATTTTCATGATTTCATGGAAGAATTTTAATTTAATGAGTGTTTTATACTCTAATGTAAAGCATCGTTCGAGCCCTGTAATTACTGTGTCAAAATAAGCCTTGTTAAGCGGCAGCAGCTTGAACTCCAGACTGGGGCTGGCATCCGAATGGCTGCAGAAAGTGTGGGGGGTGCCCCCAGGCAGATGGGCTCCTTAATGGAGTAGGAAATGAATGCCCCTGCGTGGGGAAGGGGCGTCTCCACCAGCTCACTCTCCCCAACCTGTGGCTTAAATGCTGGCGCGGACTGGCTCGGAGGCCAGGTTCTCCCCCAGGTCGGGGAACCCTCCCTCACCCAGAAACAACTTGCCTTCATGAAACCCTGTTTACCCTGCGGAGTGCACGGGTAGGTGGTTCCAGACACCCATTTCATCATTTCAGCTCCTCCCCTGCCCCTTTCAGTGAAAGGAAAAAGCTTGACTTTTGGCTCTAGGCACCACCCATCCAAGTTATTATTTTTCCTCTCGTTTATTTATTTTAGAGCCTGGGAGAGATGCTGGAGCCTCGCGGAAGAGGAAAGGGCGGCCACCCTGGGCCTCCAGCTCAGAGCCTGAGGTCAAGGGCAGCCCACTGCTGGCTCCCTCGTCCCCTCCTTCCTGCCGCCCTGTGGCCTCGGCCTCGGCTCTCCGCTCCCCGGGCCCAGGCTCCGGGCGCCGCGGCTCCTGGGCGCCTTGGCTTTGCCCTAACGAAGCACAGAATCGGCTTTCCAGATGCGGCTAAGAGCCTCGTCTTTCATCACACCCCGGTCCCTGCGCAGGGGATCCCCAAACAAGCCACTGGAACGTCTTCTCCGAGTGGGTTTTTTTCATCTTAAGCCACCTAGATTTGTGCTGGTTGTTCCCAGGCCAAGAATCGGAGCGTGCAATCCGATCACTCGCCGTTTCCATCCCTGCTTGGAGCCCGTGCATGCGTGGGGGACTCGCTGCCCGCCAGCTCGTGGCCAGGAGCTGGCTGCTTCCCTCACCAACCCGCGCTCCTTTGGGCATGTGGGCAGCACGGCCAGGGTGGGGCCACCCAGGCCTGACCCAGCACCGGCCTCTCTTGACCTCCAGCATTCAGCTTGAGGGTCACCAGCAACGCTGCCCTGCGGGTCAGGGTCATTTTACCTGCCTTCTGGAGGAGGTG
>PVHY01017446.1:0-31404 GCA_004024945.1 Uropsilus gracilis
GGACTTGTCGACACAGCCTCTCTCCCCGCCCCCCCCCCAACCTGGAAACCGGAGCGCTGGGCACAGGCATAAATGAATTGCTGGGAGTAACTGTTCCCGATGGATCTTGGTGTAAGAAAGGGGTTCTAGGAGCAGAGGTGTCATGGGCGTTGCAGATTTGCTCAGTTCTGGCGATTCACAGTTTCGATAGTAAATGATCACATCAGCCCGGTGTACAAAGGAGAAAAGCAACAAGAACCGAGTCGTTTGAGACTGACAAAGGGGTGAAGGAGCTTCCTGAAGGGGCAGATTGGCAGAGAGATGAGCTCTGGCTGCCCGTGAAGAACTGGAAGGTTAGAAAAAGACATATAAAAAGGGGAAGGCGTGTTCCTTAGGCATCTTGTCACTGCGCTTCTGCCGTCCGTTGAGTGATGTGGAAGGGATAGGGCTTCTCAAAAATTGTTTCTGTGACAGGTAGGTCATGTGGTTTTCCAGAATGGACGTGCTAAAAAATCACTCAAAAGTGAAAGGCACTTTTTCTTCTAAGTTGTTGCCTTTAGTAATTGCCTTCTTGTCAATTTTTGTGGATCTGCTTATTCAAAATGAAAGGCCAGCGCTGGAACATCAGCGGACGAGATGGGGGACTCCCCTCTAAAAATACTAATATTAGAAGACTAAAAAAAAAAAGTGGCTTCTGGAGTCTGATTTCTTTTAATTACCTGTGGCAGGTGATTAAGAAGACACCCCAGACATAATGGATGCTGCTCTAGGAGGACGAGACTTTCCAAGGCATGCTAGCAGGGCTGCTCGGGAGCCTGATTTGGTTTGCGTTGGGGCCGCAGGCTCCTGGGTGGGGTCTGCTCTTAGAACACCCCCGCAGGCTGCAGGACTCTAGTGGGGCTGCTTGCACACGCACGTGATCGGAGTTTGCCTTTATCCGGCCAGTTTTGCCCATGCCATCATCTTGCGCTTCGGGCCCGCGGCAGTCACTCTTCAGACTTGTACTCCCGACTCTGGTGCTGCATCTTGGAGAGAACACGCTCGTAGAAGAGCAGGTACGCGCTGGAGGAGAGCACCTCCTGCAGGCTCGCCTTGCGGACAGTGTCATCCGAGACCCAAAGCCACTGGTTGCTGGTCGAGAGCGGGTTCTTGGCTGACGGCGGGGACCGCCGGTAAGTCACGAAGTGTCCGGAGTGCATGTCTCCATGGTGGACGACAACCGCCATCAACCGAAAGAGGTACACGGAGGAGCTGTGTGGGAGGAAACAGAGGCCAGTGGTTTACAAGCACAGCAGGGGTTTCTAGGCTAAAAAGAGAAAGAACCTCGGCTGTCTGAGGAGGGACGATGGATGGTACATGCAAACGAGTACTTGGTAAGCCATCAAAATACAGGCCTATTTCCTGGCATGGTAAGATGACCACCCTGAGCATGCAGCGTGCATAAACGTGTACTTGTCCATGTCTTCTTGCACCTCACCTCTGCACAGTGGAGCTGAAAGATTGAACTGGAAATCTCTAAGCAGCCCGAGAAATTTAAAATTCCCCCTTTGTACTTTCCTATACATTAATACATGTGTACACACATACACATTATACATTTAACATGTATGACTTAGTTCTTATTTCTGAAGATGGAAAATGGTGATTTCCATTTTAGACAAAAATCAACAGGGGAATGAATGTCTAATGGAGAATCCCACCGTAAGTCAGAGGAAAGAAAAAAGTCATCTATGTTTCCATTCATTCCTGAAAACTTAACTTTGGCAGTCAAGAGCTGCAGCAGCTGGTGGCGAGAGCAGCCTCTGCAGTCTCACCTGTGGTCAGGAACAACAGGGAGGCGGAAGGGCATCGGGGTCGGCAGTGTGGGTAGTAGAGATGGGGTGCAGGAGCCATTCATAAAAATGGGCGTTTTGGGGCCGCCTGGCTGGTTCAGAACTGCAGGAGGAAAAGACAAGACGCAGTGGCTTTGGGTAAACAACCTTGAAATTTAACTCCCCAGTCAGGTGACTCAGGGAAGGGAAGTGGTTCGCTATTGGCCTCTAACCATAGCCAACATACCTGCACCATGGCCTTGACAGCTTGGGGTGAGGGTGAAGGCCCTTGGTTTAAAACAAACAAACCAAGCCCTCTGCTGACCCCAGCTGTGGCCAGTGTCAATCTACTGACCTGCTGAGAAAGGACAAAAGTTTGTGATGAATGTCCCGCCAGGCCCTATAACCCTGGAGGCCAAGCAAGTGGGGGAAACCGGGAAGGCAGGCCTGACTGGACTGGGAGCAGCCTGCAGGCGGCGAGTGTCATTCCGGAAATCATGAAGCTGGGTGGGCTTTCCTCGTCTATAAAGACCTCCAGATACTACAGAAGATGCACCCCCCCACCCCCCAAAAACTGTTCTGACGCTGAGACCCAGAGCTGCTGCTCCCGTTCGGCTGCTTGCCCTTGCACCTGTCACTTGACCTTCCGGAGCCTCATTTTCTCATCAGTAGGCCTGAGGGCAGGAGTAGTTAGCTTCATTTCCTGGGCTTAACTGCAACTGAGGAGTTCCGGGACTAGACACGAGTGACTCGCACAGGAGTACCGGCGCAAATGAGATGCTCAGGGGTCAGTGATCTTCAGCCGGGACATTTCCTCCCCAGGTTCCTACATAAAAGATGACTACCGGGAAGGGGTGGAGGGAGGGAGAGCAGAAACTCCACGGAATGACAGGAGCCAAGGGCTGAGTTGGGAGACAGGAAAGCAGGACTGTTTGCTCGCTTGCATTTTTCTTCCTATGATATATTTGCTGTTTTTGCAACTGTCGGTTTTAACTACATAAGCAGCAGTTTTTAAAACTCTACATCTCATTTCTAAGTGATTTTATATCTTTTAAGGAGTCTCCCCTCACGCCCCCAAGCCTGCTATGCTCACGGACTAACTCCACCCCTAAGGAGCCTCGATCTCACGGCCTGGGTGGCCCAGCGGGTGGCCGTGCGGGTTCCATGCCCAGGCATCTGGCCTCCGCTCCAGGCGGCGCTCACCTGACTTGGGGGCTGCGGGTCGGTCCTGCGGCTCCAGCGGTGGGCCCGTGTTCTCGCTCAGCTTCGGGCTGCGGCGGCCGGGCTTGTGTCCAAGGAGGCGGTACTTGTAGAGGTCCATCATCAGGAACTCGTTGAACTGCACATGCTCGTGCCGCTTCAGGGGCGTTCCGTGGCTGGACCAGCTCAGCCGCTGCAGGTGGATGCACAAGCACTGAGGGAGCTGCGGGGCCGGAGGGGAACCAGAGAGAGGTGAGTGTCAGGAGTGGGTCACGTGGGTCTTCAAAAGCTAGCCCGAGCCAGGCATGGTGGCGTGTGCCTGTAAGCGACAGCTTATGGAGTTGCGGCGAGGTTTGGGGGTCGCAGTTCAAATCCCGCCCGGAGCAACAATGTGAGACCTAGTCCCAAAAAATAGCTGGGCGTGGTGGCGTGCGCCTGTAATCCTAGCTACCTTGGAAACTGAGGCCGGGGATCACTTGGGTCAGCCTGTGGTTCCATGGGCAAAAATAGCGAGACCTAGTCTCAAAAAAAAAAAAGCCAGCCTGACTTGGTCTGGGGGGAAGGTGGGAGGGGGTGCCTCACCTTCCCTAGTTTTAACTGTTTGACGAAAGTGGTCCTCTGGTGTTCCACCTTCTCCCCGTTCAGTGTCCCTCTGGCTTCAATCTGAAATGGAAGAAACAACATCTCCACAGACATTCTTGCACCGGGACATCTGGGGAGAGCTGCAGGTCAGGCTGGGGTTACACCTGCATTTGCCTGGCACTTGACTTCTACCCGCAGAAATGACCAGCTGCCCAGTGAGCTGTGGGTGGTCGCCATTCACAGCCTGTTTAGTGATTAAATAACAGCAACAGTGGAAGGGAGACAAATGAAGGTTGGCTGAGACTTTGGCGCTGACACGTACTCTATTATTCTGTGTCTTTAAAAATTGTCTCACATAGTTCCTCTCATCCAGAGGGTGAAACCCGTTTGCTGCAAGGAGTGTAGGCAGAAAGGCAGGGTGTGAGCAGGTGGGTAGAGTGGGGGGGGGAGGGGGGGACCTGAAGCGAGGCCTCCACGTTTTTTCAATACTTTGCAGATCTTAGAAATTTATCTGGGAGACAGACTGGACTGCTGGCTTCTCGGCCAGGTTAGGCAGACAACGCTATGGATGAAAAGACCCTCTGGGTAGAGTCGGACACACCTCTGGCCATGGGCTGGGAAACCCTAGGTCAGGAGATGCAGATCAGCCGGGGGTGGGAGGGGAGGGGAGGAGGGGCAGCTTACCTTGGTACAGTTGTCACATACGACATCCCGCACTGATTCTGATGAGATGAAGTGGTGAAGACAGTGGTCCAGGGTCAGCGGATGACCCTACAGCACCGAAGGAGGAAATTCAGGATCACAAAGGAGCAGGCAGGCACGGAAGGCCCAGACGGCTCACCGATGGCAGAAGTGTGATTCTATTTATGCCGGTTATAAAGTTTCCCAGACACAACCGAACGCTTCCTGAATGAACAGGCGCTCAAGGTATCCTGGCTTGCTACTGGGGATGGATTCAAGAGTACGAGGACAAAATGCTGCAGGAAATAATGAACTTCCGCACTGCTTTAGATAGTTCTGAATGTGAGGTTTGTGAGTATTCAAAAAAGCCAAATTTCTGCAGCAGAGGGAAAAAAAAGCCTTTGCACTTTCCTCTCAAAGGGCAGCCTGCGTTAAAAGGAAGATGGGCTTGTTATGTCTGAGTAATAGCTGGTGCCTGGGCTGCCCTGAATATGCCTCCGAGCCCTTTCAGACTTAAATATTGCCCAAACAAGCCGGTACGTACCCACGTGGCGGCCGGGATACTCAGTGAAAGGCTATCAAAGGTATCGAACCGAACTGGACTCTGAAACAGACATTGCAGAAAATCCAGAAAGGACTTAGATTCGATTCAGAATTTTGCAGACGGAAAGATACATGCCTATGAAACAGCTGGCTACTCTGATGCCTGACATTAACACAACAACACACTTACCTAGAAGCAAATTCTAATAAAAACAATCTTGTAACCATAAGAGGCACAATAACACTAAAGGGTGACTTGATAAAAACTATTTGATATTAACTAATAAGATCACTTATTGAGAAAAGATTTTGGGATTTCACACTAAGGTAGTAACCACGGACCTAACTACAAGAATGTTCATCACAAACTTTATTTGTAAATGTGAAAAGTCAAAATTTCTAGGAGACAAGTAAATCATATCATGGTCAAAGACTGCAGTACTATATTAAGAACCACAGAAGAATGTATGGTTTTGTGGAATGTTGTGTATGTTATATACTATGAATTACAAAAAAAGAAAAAGCAGATGATAAGATAGGGTGAGCATATCTGCTTTTGATAATGGCACAGTAGCTAGCCTAGACTAAGTCTCCTTGAGAAAAACAACTGTAAAATATGGACCAAAACAAAATGATGTGAATGACTGGAAAGTTACCCAAACTAAGCGGGCATGGAAAAGAAGTCAACTCCTGGGCAAACAGAATTTCCTTGGTTGAGGTGCACATGTCACTTATTGTCCAAGGGTACCCCCCAGCCTGTACAGCCTAGTCCAGGTGACAAAAAGCAGTAGTCATACAGGACCCAGGTAACAGAAGGCAGTTCAGGCTGGCACAGAGGTTAGGGAAAATGCCAAAAGCAGGAAGTCAAAAAAGGATGAGTTTCCAAATCTGTGTATGAACCCTGCTCAGGCTCATGGCTGTCACCCTGAACTCCACACATGGAGGGCTCCAGACGAAAAGCAGCAGCTGGAACTTGCCGACGCTGCGCAAGACATTTTGCAACCCCATGTCAGGGGAACAGAGTTTGGAGTTTGAGCTCAGCCAAGCCAGCTACCCACCAGAACAGATTTAATTATTCTTCACAGAAACCTAACAGGATCCAAAGCCTCTAGCACAGTGTTAAATAAGTAATAAAAATCAGCAGACATGTAATAATACAGGAAAAGAAGAAAATGTGACCCATGGGAAAGGGAAGAGGAGATAACCTGAGGGCTTTAGTTAGCACAAGGACCTTAAAGAAATTTTACAAATATGCTCAAGGGTACAGAGGAAGAGAGAATTATACAGGTTTAGTGGAGGACAAATGGAGAATCTTAGCAGAGAAATGGGAACTATAAAGAACCAAATAGAAAGGACATATAAGAACAGTAACTAAATAGCTAAAAGAATTATATAACAATTGTAAGAACAATAACAACTAAGAAGAAAAATTTGCTAGATAAGCCCACAGAGATTGAACATAGGTACAAAGAAATGACCTAGTTTGAAGACCGTGGACTGGGCTGAATGAAGAAAAACTGAACCGAGTCTTAATGATATTGGGAGAACAGAAAATGGACTGACAGGCAGAGAATGGGACATACAATGCTTTGCAAATATAATGTCCAAAAAACTTGCAAGTTTGATAAACACATAGACAGATTTTAGACCTTCAGCAAACTCCAACCAAATACAAAGAAAACTATACCTATGCACAGCATGAACAAATGCCAAAACCAACAAGTAAAATCCTATAAACAGCTAGAGAAAAACATCACTGTAGATACAGAAGAATGAAATGAAAGACACTGACTCTGAATGAGGAAAAACAAAGGTCAATTACAAGGACATCATATCAAAACAGCAGGGGACTGGTCTGAAATCAGATCAATGGAATAGTGATGAAAGCCCAGAAATAAACCTTCATTTAGATAGATAGTTAATCTACAATAAAGGAGCCAAGAGTATACAATGGAGAAGGGGAAGTCTCTTCAACAAATGGTGTTGGAAAAACTGGTCTGTCATGTGCAGATGAGTTAAACTAGATCGCTCTCATACCATACGCAAAAACTGATTCAAAATGGATCAAAATCTTCGATGTAAGCCAGAACCAGAAAATATGTAGAAGAAAACAGTCAATGCATTCCACAAATTGGCTACAGGGGTGTCCTGGGGGGCTCAGCTCCAACCACAAGAAATAATAAGTGCAAAAATAGACAAATGGAACTGTGTCCAATTAAGAATCTTCTGCATGGTGACAGAACATATCATTTAAAAAATTGTACTGAATGGGAGGAAGTATTTCTCTATCATACATCTGGCAAGAGGTTGATACCTAAGGTCTACAAAGAACTCATACAACTTGATACAAAGAAATGAGACCCCAGTCAAAAAATGGGTAGAAAAACTAACAGACACTCCTCCAAAGACATACAGATGGCCTACAGCTACATGGAAAAGGGCTCAACATCACTTTTCATCGGGAAAATGCAAATCAAAACAACAATGAGATGCCATCTCACTCTAGTGAGAATAACCCATTTAAAAATCAGAAACAACACAGTGTAGAAAAACAGGAACATTTGTATACTATTGGTGGGAATGTAAAGTGGTGCCCCTTTGGAAAACAGTCTGCTGGTCCCTCAAAGGGTTAAACATTGTGTTACTGCATGAACCAGTGATTTTTTTTTTTTTTTTTTTTTGAGACTAGGTCTTGCTATTTTGCCTGGGGAACTGCAGGCTGATGTTGCCCGGGGTACCACGGACTCAAGCGATCCCCAGCCTCAGCTTCCCAGGTAGCTGAGATTACAGGTGCACGCCACCACTTCCAGCTATTTTTTGGGAGTAGGTCTCACTTTGTTGCCCTGGGTGGGTCTCAAACATGTGGACTCAAGCAATTCCTAGTCCTGGAATCATGTGCAGGCTGTGATTAAAGGCATGTACCACTGTGCCCAATGAACCAGCAACTATGTTCCTAGGTCTACACCTAAGAGAAACAAAAACTTACATCCACACATACAGAAACTTGCACACAAGGATTCCTAGCAGCACTATCCCTACACCAAAAAAGTAGAAACAACACAAATGCCCATCAACTGATGAATGAACAAACAAAAATGTGGATGATAGCATAGAATAATTATTTGGAAATAAACAGGAGTAAGGTATAGACATGTACTACAACAGGAAGAATTTTTGGAAGTATTATGCAAAAAAAAAGAAGCCAATCACAAAGAACTACAGAGTGTAGGAGTCCACTTTTCTGAAAAGTTCAGAAGAAGCAAGTCCATAGGGATGGGAAGTAATGAGTGTGCTGTGGAGCTGGGTGTCTGGGGTGTATGGCTTTTCTTGAGGGCATGGGGGGAATGATGAAGATAACTGATGTGACAGCTGTACAGCTCTCTCTTGGTATCATGTTAGAAACTGTCCACGATAAAAAAAAATTTTTTTTTTTAAAACATGACGAGCAGAAACAAAGTAAGAGATCTGGAGTCAGCTCTAACTCACAGAGCGTAAGCACCAAGCCCAGGGCTTGAATTCCTGCCAGTTACTCAAACATGGGTCTGCTGCTCTGGGTACAGAAGATGCCCAGCTGAGGACCCAGTGGCAGGTCAGTCTGGACCAAAGGGAGGCGGCTGGTCACGAAGGGTGCAGAGCCCAGGCAATCAACCCCCCAATACCTGTCTACACTTTCTAGCTCTTTCATGGATCTCAGAAAAACAAAACAAAAGAAAACCAAAAAACACCCCCCCAGAAAATATCAAGTAGTGGTATTATGTTTACCTGGTGTTCACAGTGTTTGCACACCATATTACTAGTAAGTCTTCCATGGAAAGGATGCTGTGATTTCCAGTGATTGGATGTGGGATGAGGTGAGCCTGAAATACAAAATATCTTTCGATATATTATCTGCAACCCTTTGGAACCGACCTCAGAAATAACCCTCCTTCTTAGTAGATGGTGGAAACTCCCTCTTTAGAAAGAAATATTCCAGAAAAATAAATTGAAATAGCTTTCCTTATTGTCTTCCATTCAAAAAGACAATCCATTCCCTCCACATGAGTATTTACACAGGTCCTTAAATGTGGTTTATGGTATCCTGGGTAAAGCCACATTTTGAAAAGAAATTAGTGTCTAATAATATCTTTTAAAAAAATTCCCCACCTACCCTAATAATGTCTTTCCTAAACATAAGCTTAGAACGTTTGAGATATCAAAGGACTATCACAAGGGACTATTCAAGAAAAACGTCTGGAATAATCCGAATAAGCAATTCTGGAAAACTGGAAAGTTCTTTGCAGAAGATGTGCAGTATTGGAATAAACACAGTGTGATAACCCTGGTGAGAACCACAGACCCTCAAGTCGGACAGCTAAGGGCCCCCACTCTGGTTTTGCTTATTAGCTATGTGCCCTGGGAATGTGCGTCTTCCTAAAGCTTGGGTGCTGGAAATGGGAATAATCACCCCATTTTCCCAAATGCCACCAATTTATTGAGTTGTCATGAAGCTGAAATGCAGTGTTACCATGCCGAGCACAAGGCACAGGCTGCACAAATAAATGTTCTTATTACTGGGAACACACAATGGAATTGATCTGTTCTGTACGGCTTTTTAAGTCTTAAGAAAACAATTATTTCCTTCTAAGGAGGACTGTGACCACTGGCAGTGAAAACCAGGAAATGCTGAGGACACGAGAGGTAGGGCTTGGGTTCCTTACAGGGTCACTTCAAGGTGGCAGAAAGAAAGCCCTTGTTTGAAGTATAAATTAGATCATTTGGAGGAAACGGAGCAGGGCTGGGGTGCGAGGGAACACGTCACGATGTTCATTTAAAGCTGTCTCTAAAGCACAAGTTCCTTTGTCAGGACACGCAGTTCCAGTGGCACTGGATGTGACCAGGGACAGAACTTTTTCAATATGCAAACTACTGCTCTATGTCAAAAGCACACGTCTCAGGTGTCCCAGAGCACCAGGAAGGCTACCTCTTGTGCGGCAGGTTATTTGCTGGGGGGTGACTTCGGACGGCTGCTGTAGGGAGGAAAGACAGAGACTGAGCACTCTGCTGTAATCCCTTTCACCCCCCCAACTCAACCCGGGCTGACAAGTCTCTGTGCTGGTTGTGCCATTAAAAACCAACTTTCAACAGATTCCTAACGGTAGCCTTACTGACCCCCTCTTCATCAGCTGCAACTGAAACAAATTTCTCTCTCTGGAGTATTTCCCGCTTCACTAGTTAACTTTTACCAACTCCCCCAGCTTTACACTGTTCCAAGGATATGAGGATTCATCTGGTACTCCTAAGGCACCTTGTTCCCCTGGACTAAGTAGGGGGAAAATGGCCCCCTTTCTCCTCATGGCCAACACACGTCATGGACATTGCTCTTTCTTGAGAGTCTTGAGATCCAGGACCCGAGTCTGACACGCCCTAGCCCTGCGCCCATGCCTGATTTTTATCCACCCCAACTTTTGAGTGAAAGTTGTACAAAGATTCTACGTGTGCTTCCTGTACAGGCGAACATGCACAAACTATGTGAAACGTGCTGGGAAACAGGACTGACTGACCTCCAGGAAGTGCACATCGAACAAATGTGTGACCCGGGGCTGCCGGTCCCGCTCATCTTCCAGTGAGGAGGTGATGACATGGAATAGTTCGTGAGCATCCTGTCAGAGGGCAAAGTGGTCTTCAGAGAGGCCTGAGGAGGCCGGGGCAGCATCAGGACTCCTTGGCAGGGACCACTGGGTAGACCCTCCCTTGGCTAACGTGGGCACCCTCTCAAGACCCAGCTCGTCACACAGAAACAGTCATGTTGGGGACATTTTCACAGTACAGACCCTGGACTAAGAGGCCGGGGGGAGAGCAGGGGAGAGAGCCCAGCAGGCTGCCTCCTGAGCTGTTTCCATCTTACTGACACAGCCCCACCTTCACCCCATCTGCCCACTTGTGTGTGTGTGTGTGTGTGTTGCCATCTTCACTTTTCGGAATTGCATAGTTCAGTGGCATTGAACCCATCCACGTTATTAAACCATCACCACCGTCTCCAGAACTTTCTCATTTCTCCACCTGAAACTCTGTCCCCAGGAAACACCAGGTCCTGGCCTGCCTCCCCAGTCCCTGGAGCCACTGTGCTGCTTTCTGCCATGGGAGCCTGGCTCCTCGCACTCACGCCACCGCGCTCTTGTGCCTGGCTAACTGCGCTGCCTGTCGTCCTTGGGGTTCGTCCAAGTTGGGTGTCAGTGTTTCCTTCCCTTCCTTTGAGGATGAATGTTATTTCATTGTGTGTATGTATGCACACGCACACGCACACACACACACATGCACAGTTAACATTTTGCTAATCTGTTCACCTGTTGGTGGACACTTGGGTTGTCCCCACCTTTCAGCTGCTGTGACTCATGCTGCTGTGAACATGGTGGTTCAAGTTCCTGCTCTCTGCTCTCTTGGGCATATACTCCGGGTGGACCAGCCACATCGTGTGGCGGGGGAATACTCCTTACAGATCCCGCGAATGCCCTCTCCAGTAGCCAAAGCCACTGCTCACTCTTCCAAAACCAGCAGGTCTCTGAACCAATGGTGCTGATCTTCCGAGTTCTGGGCATCCACTCCTGGCCTAGTTTCCTCAGTCGCCAGAGTGACCTCTGACAAGGGAAGCAACTTTACTCTTCTGCTTTCCAAAGGCCTTTGCAACTAGAACAAGCCCCTGTGAGCTGCCTACAAAGGCCACGCCCACAAGCCTGCAGTACTCTCCCTCATGCACTGGGTGGTAGCTTTCTGTCTCACCATCCAGCCTTCTTGTCTCAGCCCACGCCCTTCCTGCACTCTCAGCCTGAACACTCTGCCTTCCCCGGACCTCCTGCAGGTCTCTGCAGAAACAGCACCTCCTCAGGGAGAGCCTCCCTCATCAACTATCCAAAGTTACCCCCATACTCCTATACCCACAAGAGCCAGCTCTGCAGCAGTCTCCCAGGCTCCACCTCCAAAACAGACCCTAAATCCCAGAAGACTCCCCACTTTCCATGCCTTAACCCCAGGCTGATTACCTGCCACAGTCCCCCAACTTTGCGCTCTGCTTTCATGCCCCTCGACTATGGCCCCTCCTGTACATAGCACGGCCCTGTCCAAGCCAGAAACAGAGCAAAGCAGTTCCGTTACCTGCACAGAGGAGGAAGCTCACTCTGCCGGCCCCGGCATCTGTTCCCTGAACCCCTCTCCACCGCTGCACTCAGCCCCCGCCCAATCTCCCAGGGTTGCCTCCACGCAGCTGTCTAAAGGCTGTTACCCCGGCTTGTTCCTGCCTAAGCACGCTGCACCCAGATCTTCACAGGCCTCCTCCTTGTCGAGGTTATGGTCAGCTGACCCCCATATTGCCAGAAGAATCATTGCTATCTAAAGCAGTGCCCTCTGTCCTCAGCACCCTGACATGCCTGTCGCATCATCACGTATGTTTGCTTGCTGGTGCATCCTGAGATGACCTGCTGACTGTCTACAGTCTGCCATGGTCATGAGAATTCCAGGTCCTCAGGAGCAAAAACTCCAAGTCGTGCTTGGAGGGAGCCTGAGAGAAGACCCGCTAATCCTTGGAAGCTCTGGGAGCTTTCCCAGACACGGACTTGTGCCAAACTCCTTAGGCACAAGCAGGGGCTCACCAGGGAGAAAAAAATCGCAAGCAGAAGGGAATCACATCCAAGCCCTGTTCCGTCACAGCCAGCTAATCACTTGTCCTGGGGGAAAGGAACGGTCTAGTGGAAGGGGGTGAAGGAGCTGGAGAAGGAGCACCATTCTCCCTGGTAACCTTAAGGGGTGAGGGTTCAATCAGACCATCCCCATAAAGGCCGCCTTCAGCCCCACATACTCTCAGGCTCCTAGAGCGAGGCTCTGAGAAGTGGCCCAGGGGGAGAGTCTGCCATCCCTGACTAGACCAATGACAGTAACAATGTAGAAAGGGTTCCATGAGCCACTGCATGAGCCACTCTGGAGGCCTTGACAGGAGGGAGGAGACAGGGAGGAGACCGACAGACACACCCATCTCTCTGCTCCCGCACTGGAGCACGAGGCGGCTCGGGGACAGGTACTGCTGGACCAAAGACGATGGAAATACCTCTAAGGAGTAACCGGGACTTCAGAGGGTCCTTAACTGAAGGCCGGGCGCTAGGAAAGGCATCTGCTGTCCCTGGGGACTTCAACCTCAGTTGCTCAGTTCAGAGAAACGCAAAATGCAGCTACATAATTCTGGCTCTAGCGGGGGACTTGAGAATAATTTTCTAAGTGGAAAACATTTTAACATACCCTCAAGATTGTATCTGATTTATCAAGATGTGATGTAGTGAAGTACAAATACTACTGGAAAGTAGCATATACATGGCCTCCGACAGCACAGAGACAGATAGTCTTTAACACAAGGGCAGCAAGAAAGCCTTCCTACCCACTCCCCAGAGTTTTTAAATGCCTTTCACTTCAGCCCCAGAGTTTGGGGAGCGTAGAAGCCATCTCCCTGCTCTGATCCTGTGTCTGGAGGGTGGCAGCAAAAGCAGCCCCCCCAAAGCTGGCTAAGGCCTCCCTGGCAGCGTGGCTGAGGTGATGTACCATAAACCCCTGGAAGATACATTTTTTTGTCCCTAGAACTTCACTGTCTTGCCCCAGCCTGCCTCGGAGCTGGTCACAGCACGCTGGGGAGGAGGATGGGCACTGAGGAGGCACAAAGCTGTGGAACAGAAAGGTGGAGAAGGCTGGGGTTCAGCCCTGGGGTTGCACCTGACAGCTGCCGGTGGGTCAAGGCTGCTATGAGTCAGCCTCTGCTGACTGGTTTCTGTTTGCTTTTTAAAATAGGGTAGGTCCAAGTCGGGCACGGTGGCGTGCACCTGTAATCCCAGTTACCTGGGAGGTTGGCACTGGGGATCATGTGAGTCTGAGTCTGTGGGTTCGAGATAACCCTGGGCAAGACCTAGTCTCTTAAAAAAAAAAAAAGCTGGGCACAGTGGTGCATGGCTGTAATCCCAGCACTGGGAAGCTGGGGCCAGGGATCGCTTGAGTTCATGGGTTCAGGACTACGCTGGGCAACACAGCAAGACCTGGTCGCTCAAAAAAAAAAAAAAAAAAAGAATTAAAAAATTTAAAAAAATATATATGGTGGGGTCCATAAAAGGGTCTCACTGAACATCACTGCCTCTGAGATGAAACCCCTGCCTCTCCTTAGGAGACCGGGTATCCCTATCATCCCCTGAAATGCAAGGTTGTTCTTCAGCAGCTATGTATCTGTGCTCTATCCACGCTCCTTCCATCCCTGGGTGAGAAGGGGCTATGCCCCCCTTTTGACGAGGGCAGGAACTCAGTTCATGACTGGCCCCAGTTCACTCAAGCTCTCTAAACTGTCACAGGAGAGTACACTCCAGTCAGGCCATCACAAGGTCCATTCAAGCATTAGTTATTTTTCCCCAAGTGGCAGCAGCAGTTTTTCAGCTCCGCCCCCCCTGCAAGCACCAGCCCCAAGTCACCAGCAGAAAACAATCTCCATGCTAAGCCTGCTTTGATTATTGTGTTCACCTGTTCTTCAAAGGACGAGATCTGCCATCGGTACATTCTTAGAACATCCAATAAGCAGCCTGCATCCAAGACCTCATCATCAGTAACTTCTTGGCAGGACAAAGCTGGAAGCAAGAAACGTTAACAAGATTATTACCTTAACGGGCATAACCACAAGCCAGAAAAGCCTGCACAGGGCCAAGCTGAGCGCACCGTGCCATCGCAGAGTGGTCACTGCCAGTGTCACAGGCGTGTCAGAGTGAAGACAAGGCGAGCGCTGGGTCTCACTGATGGTGGGCATGCTTTCTAACTAATGCCTTTCCTACGCAGAGCTCAAACACGAGCACGGCCACCACGGAGAAGACCCCACTCTGCTTGCCTGACTGGTCCACAACCTGCCTCCCCACACTCCCGAACCCCTCCGTGTTCTGACTGCAAATACCCACCTCCAGGTGACTGGTGAGAGTTAAAAATACTTCCTTCATCGTCCTTCCGCTGGCCTCACCCAATGCTCTGTATGCCACTGGGCACTGGACATGTGTTGGATGAATGTCGTTTTTCACAAGATTGCAGCATTTAAACAAAGCGAGTGATTTCTGGTATTTACTACCCCACCACCACTATAAATGTAGTGGCCCGTGATTCCTGTTGAATGAGGTTTCTATCCCGAACTCTCTGGGGCAGGAGGCCAGAAGCACTGGTCTGGTCCAGCCACATGCCTGGAACTTCACCTCCCGGCCCAGGATTCTCTCCGTGGCCACTGGGCCTCCACTTGCTTTGTTCTGCTTCACATTTGAATTTCTAGTGACAGCAAAGCCTCAAGCTTTATGTGGCAGCCTGAGAGTATCTGCTGAGACTTATTCCAATCATCACTGGCATAAAGCCTGACAGATAAAAATAAAAGCTTATAGTATATCTGGACTGGGGTATAGTATATCTGGACTTTCTGTAAAGGGCATCTGGGAAACCTTTTTGCTCTTCAGGCCACATGGTCTCTGGTACAACGACTGCATTTTCTGCCCTGACAGCACAAAAGCAGCCATACACCACATGTCTACAAATGGGTGTGGCTGTGTTCCAATAAAACTTTATTTACAGCTGGGTGTGGTGGTGTGTGCCTGTAGTTTAAGCCCTCGGAGGCAAGAGGCCCGGGATCGCTTGAGTTCATGGGTTTGAGACTACCCCTGGCAACATAGTGAGACCTGGTCTCAAAAAAGCAGCTGGGCGTGGTGGCAGGCTCCTATAATCCAAGCTACCTGGGAGGCTGAGGCTAGGGATTGCTTGAGTCTGCAAGCGAGACTACCCTGGGCAACATAGCGAGACCTAGTCTCAAACAGACAAAACTTTACTTACAAAAACTGGTGGTCAGCTAGAGTTGGCCCCCCGGGCCAGTAGTTTGATGATTCTTGATCTTGACCATCCCACCTCCCCACAGTATATCACACTGAACCAGTCAAGTTAGTGGGGGAGAGAAAAATATAGGAGCTTCTCACCCTGCCACTTCTGGGAGTTCAATGACTGCCCAGGTAAACTCAGCCAGTTTCTTCTCTTTCACTTGACAGTGAACTTGAGAGGTTTCCTTTGAATACTCCCGGCTCAGAATCCTGCCTTCCAACTCTCACACCTGCCTGGGCTTAGACAAAGGGTGGTGTGTGAAGACTCAGCAGCTCTGGGAGCCAGTCCTGAGAACCCAAGAGCTTATCAGTGCAAATAAGCCCTGAGACGAGACCTTTACCCTCCAGAAAGAGGCAGTCCATTAGGACAGAAACAGCCCCTTCCTTCTCCCTTTCACACTCCTCAGGCAGGAGCCAACCTAGCCTAAAATCCTGTGGGAGCAATTTGGCTGCGTCAACTGACATTCTCATAACCTACAATCTGGTCATTTGACCTTCTCGGGGTCTGCCCTTGGGAAGCATGTGCTTATATACATGACAAGCATGTGGAGGGGACACCAGAGCCCTTTTTTCATGACAAGGCATTGGAAGCAGATGACTAAGTAAATGGCGGGTGTCTTGAAAACGCACACACTTGCAGCTGTAAAAATGAATGAGGGAGCCAGGCACGGTGGCACGTGCCTGAAAGCTTCAGCCTATGAAGTGGCTGGGGCTAGGGATTGCGGTTCGAGTCCCACCTGGGGCAACACAGTGAGACCTAGTCCCAAAAAATAGCTGGGAGTGGTGGCGCACGCCTTTAATCCCAGCTACCTGGGAGGCTGAGGCTGGGGGTTGCTTGAGTCCGTGGTACCCCAGGCAATGTGATCCTGTGGTTCCACGGGCAAAAAATAGTGAGACCTAGTCTCAAAAAAGAATAAATAAATAAAAGTGAATGAGGCTCATGAGTTGCCTACCTGACAAGGGACTGCTATTCCAAACACAGAGAGCTGCTAAGACTCCACAATAAAAATACAGACAACTCAAAAATGAGACAACAGCCTTGAAGAGCTGGTTCTCAAAACAAGAGCTACAAATAGCCAAGAAATGAATGAAGAGATGCTCAGCATCGCCTGTCACTACAAAAAAGCAAACCAAAACCACAGTGAGCTCTCCCTTCACACCCACCGAGATGGCTCTAGCCATGAGTCAGTAACAAGTGCTGGTCAGCAGGCAGAGGTGGGAGCCTTTTGTGCACTGTGGGTGGGCATACAAATGGGGCTGTCACTGTGGAAGAGTCTGTGGGTCACAAATGTCCATAGCAGCATGATTCACAAGTCAAAAGGTGGAAACACCGCAAATGGCCATTGACTTATGAATGTTATACACAACACACACACACACACACACACACACACATACATCCAGCCTTAAAAAGAAAAGAAATTCTGAGCTAGGCATGGTGGTGCGTGCCTGTAAGCGCCAGCCTATGGAGCATGGCTGGGACTGGGGCTCACAGTTTGAGACCCACCTGGGGCAACATAGTGAGACCTAGTCCCAAAAAAATAGCTGGGCATGGTGGCATGCACCTGTAATCCCAGCTACCTGGGAGGCTGAGGCTGGGAATTGCTTGAGTCTGTGTGAGGCAACGTAAGCCTGTGGTTCCACAGGCAAAAATAGCGAGGAGACCTAGCCTCAAAAAAAAGAAATTCTGACACACGGTACAACGGTACAACATGAATGAACTTAAGGATACTGTGCAGAGTAAAATGTAAAATGAGCCAGACACCAAAGGACAAACCTTGTAGGACTCCATTTAAATGAGGCATACTGTCAAACTTAACAAAAAGTGAACAGGAGAGGTGATATTGTGGTCGACAATAATATGTATTTGGCCTTCACCCTGTTTCCGGAACAGAACTCCTCCAGTGCATCTAAGTTTTTATGAGCGAGTCACACAAGTGTCTCTTGTATGCTAATAAGGTAGTGACTCTGGGACCCCACTTTGAGGATGGAGGCTGCCTGCGGAAGCGCCTGTGATCAGAGGGGAGGAAAGAGGGACCGGAAGCTGAACACATGCTCAATAGCCAGTGATTTAATCACGCATAACCAGGTAATGAAGGGGAACACAGGGCGTGGCACCATCGTGCCCTTCCCCATGCTTTGCCCGAGGCATCTCGGTCACAGGGTGTTCATATGTACCATTTATCATATACTTCTATAATAAGGTGATCCAGCAAGTAAAATGTTTCCCTAAGTTTCGTGAGTTGCTTCAGCAAATTAGGAGAACCAAGGAGAGGGTGATGGACGCCTCGGATGCACAGCTGGTTGGTCAGAAGCGCAGATCACAACCCAGGCATGGTACCAACATCTAAAACGGGGTGAGGGTCAGTCTTGTAGGACTGAACCCATAGTCCATGGCGTCTGATGCCAGCTCTGAGAAGTGTCAGGATGGACAATGATGTCTTGAGCATTGTTCACGAATGTGAGGAATCCCCATTTGACTTCAGAACTAGGTGATCAGGATGCTAAAGAGTGCTTTCCAGGGCCTAGGGGCAGTGGAGAATGGCAGTGTTTCAGTATAATGTGGTGAGAATGTTCTGGAGCTGAAGAGTGGGATGGGCTGGTCACACAACAGTGAGAAAGCACCCAATTATTCAGAGGCATAGAAATCTACACCCAGCGATGAAAATGAAGAATTTTGTGATGGCTGCTTTGCCACAATTCTTAAAAACGGGTAGAGGGTGTGTGAGCAGACAATTCATACAAGTCAAAATAATGGATTGATAAGCTCTGAAAATGAAAAAAACAGTGAGACGGTAGAGTTACATGCACAGAAATGGTCACTATGATGCCGTGGGCATGAGAAAACGAACAACATATAAGTCCTGCGGGATCTGAGAAACACATTTAAATGCACAGAAAATAGCCGGGACCTCACACCTGATTTGGGGGCAGGAAGGAGACCAGGACTGGGGATGTAATAATGGGCCTTCTGTGGAACACTTCTTTTTTATAAACATGGAGAAACTCATGCATCGCTGGTATACTAAGAATTATTTCTAAAAGCCAAACTAAAAGGCACTGGAAAGCGGAAGCAGAGAAGGGCGCACTCCAGCGGCACCTGCTGGATCTGGCTCCAGGGCTGGGTGGCAGGGGCGGGTGGGCGCAGGGTGCAAGGTTGGGACAGCTCCCAGGCCTGCGCTCCCACACCTGTGCGCTCGGCCCAGCTTTTCGCAGCCTCTGGAAAGCTGCTATTTTTTTAACAGGGCAGTCAAAGAATTTAACTGCAAACTGCCGCATCCAGAAGAGCAGAACTTGCTTCATCAAGATTTCTGGGTCAAGCGGAGATCACCTGGGAAAAGCCTCCTGTGAAGCAATTCCTAACTGAGCCTTTTTGTCAGTTACTCAACTGTCATCTTTCTGACCGTGAGAATAATATATTCTTCATTTTGAAGATTCAGAAGTAAGTCTGTTTGTCTGCTTTTTGGTTTGTTTTTGTTTTGTTGTTTGTTTATAATGTTTAATGTTTTTGAACTATCGACTGCGTAACACCTGCACCACCAGGGCCGGCATTTTGGTTTCTCAGGCCAGCCTCTCTCTCTGGCAGTTTTCTACTTTACTGTTGTCAAATTTTCCTATCCTGCTCTTTTAAACTCAGTACAATAAGCTACACCCCCTGGCATGTGAGAAACCACCACCACCACACGTCACAAAGCCGCCTCTCAGGAGCTCTGCAAGCGTCCAGCCGGGGCTGAACTGTTCCCTTCCGGACTGGGACCCCTCTTCTGCCGTGAGAACCAGGTGCCAGCGCCGGCGGAACAAAACCGTTCTAGAGTCCAAGAATGAGGTTTAAACCAAGTGAGGTGACTTCTTAAAATCTTATCAACATCTACAGGTTGTGCTCTCCAGGTTGGGAGGGGAGGTAGGATTCTGCCACTCCTGGGCCTGTCTGTTTATGGAGCTTGCATTTCAGGCCAGTACAATGACCATGCGCGTTTCTAACCCTTTCCGTAAGACAGACTCCCACGCACAGAAATACTGGGGCAAGTAGGATTGACTATTTTGTAAGCGATTAACTAAGTTATTCCAAACTGCTTTCAGGAAAAGGCAGCCTAAGTTATCATGTCCCATGTCTCACGATTAGATCAGACCTGTGATTTGTTTTTCTTTTCTTTTCTTTTTTTGAGACCAGGGCTCGCTATGCTGCCCAAGGTAGTCTCGAACCCGCAAACTCAAGCGATCCCAGGCCTCTTGCCTCCCAGCGCTAGGATTATAGACGTACACCACCACGCCCAGCTTGTGATTTTTTTTTTCTTTCCTTTAATTGATTATACACACACACACCACACACACACACACACACACACACACACACACACACACACACACACACACATTTTCCTTACATCATTGTATACCCCAACATTTTTTTCAATCTTTACTGACAGGCAGGAGAAAAAAAATTATATCCTCCTATGTTACTTATATTTCTTTGATTATGGTCAAGCTGAATATCTGAGTGTTACTTAGATATACTTTCCATCTAAATATAATTGTATTACTTTTTTGTGAACTACTTTATTCCCTAAATGACGCTTTTTAATGTTTTTGAAACCAAAGTACTTCTTACAATCAAAATGCTTAAGTGACAGCAGATTCTTTTCCTCCCCTAAAAAGTTGTTATTCAACTGGTAATTTAGAAACACATGGTTATTTTTTTTTCAGCTTATTCCATTTTTTCACTTCATTTATTCCATTTATTTATTCATTTAACAGATATGTCTTTCCTGACTACCACTATTCAGACTACTGTGCTCAGTACTCCAGTATTTAGTGAGAGATGACAAAAAGGGGAAATATCTTTACTCTCATGAAGGTTAAATTCTAGTTGAAGAGAGAAACATGAATCACAAGCTATCACAAAGGATCATCATGGTGCTATTATACATGAATGTGTATTTCAGTACAACTGTGGTGGGTGGGGGGAACTTTATTTTAATTAGCTGGTCTACATGTGGGAAAGCATTGATTAGATACCCTTTTCTTATCCTGGGCTTTCCAACTTTTTTTTTTTTTTTTGAGACTAGGTCTCACTATGTTGCCCCGGGTAGTCCTGATCCCTCAGACTCAAGCAATCCCCAGTCTCAGCCTCCCAGGTAGCTGGGATTACAGGCACCTGCCACCATGGCCAGCTGCTTTTTCCAGACCAGGTCTTGCTATGGTGCCTCAAGCGATCCCTGACCTCTTCCCTCCCAGAGCTTGGATTACAGGCATGCACCATCACACCTGTTTTTTTCCAGTATTTTTTAAAAATGGGCATTTACACCTTTAAAATTTTCATTTGTCACGTAAATCTAATCTTTTGGCCTCAATCACTTGTATTTTCAACTTATGAGTGAATGGTTACCACCTGTTTGTATCTGTTTGGCTCCTAGTGCATTTTCCATAACAATCTGTCTGATCTTTTTCTCCACTAGCGATGACTCTGCTGCCTGTCACCTAGGGTGCTGCTTTGAAAATGCACACAATTCCCTCTCGGTTCCCAGCGAGGTACCTTTCAGGAGGTGCAGCAGTGTTAGGGATAAACACTGGTGAGGCGGAGGGGCCTTCTGGTCCTTGCTGTACTGCGTGGTGAATTCCTCCAGCCACTTGATGAAGGCTGGGCAGGCAGACAGGCCCTGCAGGAGGGAGTTCATGAAGCAGGTGTTCCCTAAGTTGACCAGGCCAGGCACAAGCCCTAAATAAAAGTGGAGGGTATGGGGGAGAGCAGAGGAAGAGAACAGCACATCACCTTGGATCGACTCTCTCTAATCCCAGACCCAGAATATGTACACTGTGGTCCTAACTCTGAGGTCTCAGTGTGAAAACACCCTTAGCCAGGGACTGGGGCCAGACACGCTGCCTGTGCGGGACAGGTCCCACCGCTGCTCCTTCAGGAGACTAGAAGCGACTTAAGGACAGGGCCTGGCATGAGTTATTTTTGAAGCCCACCATGGTGTCTGGCACAGCCTGATTTGCAGTGAACATACAAAAACACTTAGTAACATCTCTTTCTCAGTCCCCCTCTCTCCTTTGATAAAAAAGCACTGTTAATCAGAACCAAAGAAAACAGTTGGTCTATTGTTGCTCCCCATGACAATGAATTTGTTCTCACAATCAGTGGGAAAGACACTATGAAAGCAATTCTGCAAAGCGGTCGAGAGTCTGACATACTTCCCTCTTCCATTGATTTTCTTTTAACTTTTTACTAAGTCCTCCACCATGTGCAACAGAAGTGAGAATAAAAATGAACCCTGATCATGACCATTCCCAGTCTGAACAATGATCAACATTTTGCTACATCTATACCCCCACCTGATTTTTTTACTGAATTTTAATCAATATAAATAGAGTAACATTTACAAAAGGGAGTGTTTTTAAAAAGAAATTAATGAAACTTAATGAAGTTACTAAGGAAACTAGTTAATGAAGAAACTAGAAAACAGCTTCTAGTTAATGAAGAAACTAAGTTGAAACTTTTACTAGTGACTAGTAGCTACGCAGCGAAACCACAAATGTAACGATTAGTCAAGTTGGCCCATTATCCTAATATGACACGACTGTCATATTAATGAGAACACTCAGATAATGAAGTCATAAGATTTTTTTTTTCATTTGTATACAAAGCATGTTTCAAACTCCAGACTTGAAAGAGGGCAAAATAAAAGTCTTTTTTTACTACAGGGTCAAAACAGCAAGTCATTAGAATCAACTTTTGTTTAAAAGAAAGTACTATTTCAAACACTGAGCTGCAAGGAACAAAAATGCCCCCTCCCTCCTTGTACTGCCTTAGAATGACAGAGCTTGGGTCAGGTCTGCAGAGTGTGATACAATGGACTTATTCTTACCTTTCCTACGCTTCTTTCTTTCAGTGATGGGACCCCAGATAACATATATTCCTGCTGCAAGGGCAGCAGCAATTCCACCAATAACACCCCAGTTCTTCATAACTTTATATCTGAAAAAGAAAGTAAGTTTACTGTTATCCTTCATTGCCAACAGAGTATCTGTATCAACAGACACAGGGACAGAGAAGTAGCATTTTGTTGAAATAACTCAATGGCCTGCCAAATACCCACGTTCTGAGTCAATATACTCTGCAGGAACAGCATATGTCTTGAAGATCAGCAGTCAGGGGTAACACTGCCAATGTTGTGCCTTCTTGCTCAAAGAAGCCAGCCTTCCTCTTGTTCTGTCTCCCACTCTGCTGCCACACTGACCACCTCATGAGCCACGTTCCTACTTTAAGACTTTGGATCACTGCTCTCTGCCTGGAACATTCTCCCTGGTCACTGCTTGGCTCCCCCAACTCCTCAAGGAGACCTGCTCTGAGCAAATGATGGGAACCTGCACTTTAATCCCCTTTAACAATAGCACCTACCATCTTCTAACACGTATCACTGTGTTAGAAGTAGCACGTATCACTGCGCATGCCTGTACCCCTTGATTGGAAGACAAAGTTTCTGGCAGGGATCTTCACCTCGCTGGCATATCCCAAGTGTTAGTTCATGTCTGCCACATAATGATGCTCAGTAATACTGAATGACAGGCTACCGAAGAAAATACATAGAAATTGATTTATCTTTTAGTATACTAAACAGAGAAGAGGCAGAGAATATATAATGGCCACTAAATATTTGAAAACTTTTAAATTTAATTTTAGATTTGATGAACACTATTTTTTTCTACAAAGGAAGAAATTTCACCAGCAATTAAAACATCAATTTTATACAAAATTAATGCATTTCCACTGAAGCGGGCCAACCATGTATATGTTAACATGTGAGATACTCCTGTACACACATATTACATGTATATGTGTGTAACATATTCTTATTTGGATCAAACTGATATTGTGATCTTAGCTCATCAACATTAACTCAGTGAAGAGTCAACAATACTACTGACTATCTGACAATGACCAACATTTTCCTAAATGACACATGACATGACTGATTATGAATTTCAAATAAAACTTTGTTCTCCTATGACAGAGACAGCAGAATATGCACAGAACTTGGTAGCGATTGGAGTCACATCCATCTGGTTCAGTACTGGCTTTGCTGTTCTCTAGGGCAGCATTTCACCATGTGATCTCCATTTCCTCATTTCTGCACTGGGAACTCTCATGAGCCAATTCCAAAGGGTTGTGGTCAGAATAAAATCAGCACTAAGGAATAAAGTGCACAGTAAAATCCTAGTAAGTGCTAGTTACTATGATTGCTAAGTTTCAGCTCAGTTTCATTCATGAAAGTTATTCTTAAACTTTCTCAATGCACTTTTGTACTGACATTTACGCAAAAAGATATCCACAAAAGTGCTGGGAATGACCAGGCCAGGCATGGTGGCGCATGCCTGTAGGTGGCAGCCTAGGAAGCTACGGCAGGGGCTGGGGATCGCGGTTCAAGTCCCGCTGGGGGCACGTCGTGAGACCTAGTCCCAAAAAAATAGCTGGGGGTGGTGGTATACGCCTGTAATCCCAGCTACCTGGGAAGCTGAGGAATCCCAGCTACCAGGGAAGCTGAGGCTGGGGATTGCTTGAGTCTGTAGTACCCTGGGCAACATGAACCTGTGGTTCCACAGGCAAAAAACAGTGAGACCTAGTCTCAAAAAAGTGCTAGGAATGACCAAAAGTCATTGAAATGCTAAGCACTTTATAAGTGCTTTAAGATTTCCCCCCATCAAACACTAATATTTAAAGGTGGTTACTCTATGCCACATATACTGTGATAATCTTATCTCATTCTCAAACCAGTCCTAGCAGTCCTAGGGAGGTAGGCTCTCTTGTCATATTCCTCCCTCCCTCCAAACCTCCCTCCCTCTCTCTCTCTCTTAATAGGTTAGGAAACTAGGAGACACAGCCAGCCTGGTCAAAGTGCACAAGGCAGCAGATCTGAGCTGCCAAGTCTGCTTAAAAAAAAAAAAAAATCCCTCTGTAAAATGACAACACAAGTAGATTGAAAAGATCTGGCTTCCCAGTTCTGCCATCACATCAGCTGCAGCACCGTAAGCAAGAATGTCTTCCCATCTACACACCAGGGGTGCTGGTCAAGAAAGCCACTGAGGACTCTCAGCCCTGCGTTAATAAGCTCTTCCTACCTGCTCCAGTCCCAGAAGAAGGAAGCTGGTCTAAGCGACAAGTCTGGGTCATTTAGGGTCAGTCATGGGGTGGAGGGTGGGTGAAGTGGAGTGCTCATAAGTGAAGCCTGAAGCCTTGGGGAAGGCACATAAGATGATGAAAATATGGTCCCTCACCAGAAAGGGGACCCACACAATAGGAGGTCCTAGCAGGAACAGGGAACCTTAATAGGACTGGCGCCATAACAGGTTCAGAGATCCTGACTGGTGAGGAACCCCTACAAGGAGTTACTAATAAAATTGGGGACCCATAGAGAATAAGAGATCCCTGGCATTACTGAAGGTGGGACTGCCAGGAGCAGGGGTACTGACTAAATGGGGTGGGTACCAGTAGGATTAATTTTAAAGCGTGGCGAGATGGGGGAACTCTTGACAGATCGGGAACTGACATGACTAGGGATTTCCAGAAGAACTGCGAGCATCCTCGAATTAAAGGATCCTGGAAGGTCTGCAAGGCACTAAGAGGTCGGGGGTCGCTGACTTGCTTGAGGTTCCCTGGAAGTTCTGGGAACAATGAGACTGGGACTGGAGGAGGCAAGAGCAGGCAGCGGGGAGCGGCCGGGTGCACTGACGGAATTTGGGGAGTGCAGACAGAACTGGCACTGCGGAAGAACAGGAGGCCCTAAGGTCCGTCGCTCTCCGGTCTCAGGGCCTGAGACACCTACCAGACGCAGAAGTCACAGACATGCTCACTGCGGCCCTGGGGCCGCCGACTAGGGCGTGAAAAGGCCGCCACAGGCCCAGGTGGGGAGTCCTGGTCCTGGCCTCTCTGGCCGCCCCGCCCCCCAGAGCTCACCTGACGGCAGCCCCGGTCCGCAGGAAGCGCTGGATGGCCCTGTCTGCCGCGGTCATCGCCCCCTGGACCCGGGCGCTCAGCATTGCGGCCGTGCAGGAGGCCCGCCACTGCCCCCGCCGCTATCCCCGCGGACCGACCGGGGCTCTGAAGGTTCCTGAGGCAGCGGAACCCGCGACCAGAGTCCTAGCTGCCCGGGGAAAGGTAGGTAAAAGGACGGGTCTCCGGCGGAACCGGAAGCAGTTGCTACCGGAGACCAAGAGTCGCCGGACCACATCCTTATTTTTCCTTTCCCTCCCTAGCAACGAGCGCCAGCGTCAGTTGCTAAGCGTTGTCATGTGGCCTATAGCTGCTTAGTTCTCAGGTTTTCCCGGGGTTCTGTTAGTAAATACACATAACCCATTTCCAGGAGGGAATCTAGGTCATGTTCATGTTCCGGTGTGAGGAGGGCGGCCCCTACCCGAAAGAGCAATCTGGCCTTGACTACCGTTTGTTATTTTGTCACAACGCGAATAGATCGCAGAGGAAGGGCCTTGAATAACCGATGCTGCTGAACGCTGACGCTATCAATAGGGAAACCACGGCCTCTAATAACAGGCGACAAACTTAAGTGCATTGCTAAGTAGTCACAAGGATTGTTGGCAATCTTCTCATCTACCCTAACATTTTACAATCCAGGAAACACATGGACTTTTAGGGAAGCAGTAAATCACCTGACAAGACTTGTAAGTGGTGGAAATAAAATTGGTAGTCAAGTCTGTGTATCCAGAATAGTGCTGTTCAAATAGAAACATAATGGGAGCTACATTTAGATTATTCTAGTAGCTACATTAAATTAAAAGGCTACAAATAAAGTCAATTTCAGGCTTTTGCGTCTCACTATATCCCAACGATTGTCATTTCTAGCTAAAATTCATTGAGATAAACTACCTAAAAGTATATCAGTGGCTTTTTATGTGTTCAAAAATCACACATAACCATTTGTCACTGATGTCAATTTAATGAGATTTTGGGATTCACTGGGCAGGATCCTTGGGTTACCTGGGGAGGGAGG
Source organism: Uropsilus gracilis (assembly GCA_004024945.1). Lineage (NCBI taxonomy): Eukaryota > Metazoa > Chordata > Mammalia > Eulipotyphla > Talpidae > Uropsilus > Uropsilus gracilis. The sequence continues at coordinate 26,689 of PVHY01017446.1, forward strand.
GGGCAGGAGAGCTGTCCTTGCCAGTACAGAAATTGTACTGATTCAAGTGTTCTTTTCAGGAGGAGTTCCTTTGTGGAACTGTTATCTATTGCTAAATTAACTACTTCTAGGGTTGGTTAGGTTGATTTATAAGGACTGGTGGCCCTCAATCTCCATATCTTCAAAGCTCCCCAATATTTTTCATAGCTGTCTGATACTTATTATAGCTGTTGGCATCTCAGGGATTTTTAATTTCTATAGCAGGTCTTAAACTATGTCAATCATTTCCTCCCCCACCTCCAATTTCTGGTCTTGTGATGTCTGCATACAAAATTTTCTACTCTTTGACGCTACAGTGAATATCACAGCTCTAGAACATTAGACCCAGAATTTGCCTTCCCTTCTACTTACTTTTCTCAATTCCAAAACAATTCATTGCAACTGCTTTGTAAAGAAATCAAGGACTTAGCTTAATTTTGTGTTTTGAATCTCAGGATCTCTTTATACAAAAAATTTTGAGAACTTTTGTATATTGATGGAGACTAAGAGTAGAAAATTTGGGAAGGAGGCTTTACAAGATCAGAAATTGGCTCACAAAAGGCCAGAAACTGGAGATGATGATAGAAATGATTAACATAGTCATTAAATAAGCTATAGAGAAACAAAATATCCATAGGTGCAGACCCAGTTGGGGATGTGGAGATGGAGGGTCATTGCAGAGAATCCTTGTTTTGACCTAGTCGAACCAAATACAAAAAAGTCCTTAGACACCAACCCTAGAAATAATTAAACAACAGTTAACAATCCCACAAAGGAATGAATCCTTCCCAAAGAGAAGAAGAGTATTAGAGCAATCTCTGCTCCAATGCTGCCCACCTGTGATTATGCAGGTCTTTCTTTTAATAAACCTGTCTCTTTGAGGGGCAACCCTTTCTGCCCTCTGTGTCTATCCAAGATTCCTTTCCTTCCCTTTTTACAATAAACCTGCCCCATTGGGCATAACTAAATGTCTCTGCTACATGGGGAAATTAGCATGTGCTGCTGAAAGGGGAGCTCTGATGAAGCTTCTCAGAGGTAGCCTGCTCTCTGACCCTGCTCTCTGAATCGAACACTTCTCCAAACTTACATTGCTATATTTTTATCAGAAATGAAAATTGAGGAAAACTTTTGGGTTCGAAAATATTGGGGTATGTTGAAGACAAGTGAACCAGAGTTACTCCATCTTAGTTAGGACTCCATCTTGAAGACTGTATCCCCTTGCCTTTGGTAGTGGAGGAGTGCCCACATGGCCAACCAATTGCACATCCCATTTTTGCACCCATAGATACAATGGGTACAAAACTAATTAATTGCAAAACTAATTAATCGCATATCCTGACCCTGTCTCCCTCATTTTCCTGGCTGTTCCTGTTTAGGGGGATGTGGCCCCCAGTACTGGTGTTGATGTATTAAAATAGCTGTTGTTAGCACTGGTGGGTGGAGATTTGGAGAAGGGAAGTTAAACCTTCTCTCAAGAAAAGAGGATTAAAGGATCAGGGAGGGGACAGAGATAAAGACAGGGAAAGAGACAGAACAGAACAGTAGAGAGAAGGGCAGAGAACAGAGTGGAAGAGGACAGGGAGGAGAATGGAGAAGTAAGGAGCAGAGAAGAGCAGCAGGGAGGCTGGAGGCCTCAGAGCTGCTGCTGCCATGTGGGGCAGCAGAGCAGGGAAGGAAGTCACGCTGTGGGCTTCCATTCCCAGCCCGGGCCGGTGAGGAGCCAGGGGAAGCATGTTGGAGAAAGTTGTGAGCTGTGTGAGCTGTCTTGAAAACGTGGTACTTGAAAACTTGGTTTAATTTTGCAACTGCCAAGTTTGGAAGCCTTTTGGGAAACTGAAGAGAGTTTGCTGTGTTGCTGTTTCCAACGTGAGACATCTGAAGGCTTGCTGTGTTGCTGTATGGAGTGAGTTTTGCTGATGCCGGGCCACTTTGGAGTTGGAGCTGAAAGAATGCCGGAGCAGTGCCTCTTGGAGAAGAATTGAGGATTCTCCCTGGTCTTCCTCATTGGATTCGAATCTCCTGCTTTCAGAGAAGAATTGACAATGCCATTTTGGCTTCTTCTGGCTTGGAGGGAGTATAGCTGTGTCTTCAGAAGAAGAAGTGGCGATGCCATCTTAATTCTTTCATCCAGCTTAAGGTGGGGGCAGTTGCCGTTTTGTGGACACACATGGATGCTGAAGCCATGTGCGCTTTGGACTAAAGACTGGACTGTGTGGTAAGATTACCAAAGGGGTTCCCTTGTACCCCTCAGTGACTCGTGTCTCGTTTGTCTTTTTTTTTTTTTTTTGAGACTAGTCTCACTATTTTTGCCCGAGGGGCCACAGGCTCTTGTTGCCTGGGGTACCACAGACTCAAGCAAACCCCAGCCTCAGTTTCCCAGGTAGCTGGGATTACAGGTGCGTGCCACCACGCCCAGCTATTTTTTTGGAACTAGGTCTCCCTACGGGACCCAGGCGGGACTCGAACCGTGATCCCTAGCCCCGGCCGCTTCGTAGGCTGAAGCTTACAGGCATGAGCCACGGTGCCAGGTTTATGTGATCTTGCTATTGAATGCACAGGCTGGGAAGAACCTGGTATGTGACTGGCTTTTAAAGGACCAGCTGTTCCCCTTTGTAGGTTTGGGTAAACACCCCATTTTGCCTGTTTTTGCCACCTGATTTCATTCCGGAAACATGTTTTAGCCCCTACCTGCTTGCTTGCTTCACAGTAAGGGTTGGTGGTGACTTACAGACTCCTTGGGCTCTCTCTTGCTGTCTTGGCTTGGGGACCCTGGTGCACGAACTTCTTGGCAATAAACCTGCAGCTTTGAACCTCAACTGGAGTCCTTGTGTCCCGTTGAGCAACCTGCGAGTCACAACAGGGTATAATTTATCCAGTAAAAGGCATCAATTTTTAGTATAGGTTTCTGTGAATTTTGGCAACAAATTGTTATGTCAGCACTAGCACTGTCAGAATATGGAATCATCACACACACCCCAGCTTACCCCCTGTGACTCTGTAATCGTCACCTGCTTCCCTGGAAAGTCCCTGGAAACAACTGGTCAAAACTGAGAAAAATATTAAAACCCACAAACACCAAAGAATATATCCCATTAGACATCAGAGCCATTATTTCATCACATATTGAGCAGTATCGGGAACATTTCAGGTTCATCACCTGAAATGCACCCATCTACATCAATGGGTGCAGTAGAGAAGAAAAAGTTGGGGTGCTGTTTAATACGATTAAAAACTAAACCCCCACTCCTTGCCCAGCAGGCAGGTTTGGGAGGCTTGAGTAGATAAGGGAATTGATAAGGTTGCCATGGTGACAAGGCCATTAAGACCCACCGCCATAACAGAAAAACCAAACCAGCTCCAAGAAAGCAGAAGCAGTTCCAGGACACACTTTGTGCCCAAGGCCATGGCTGGAGACCAGATATCCCAGCAGTATTTGGTGCAAACTGGCACCCCAAGTTCAAAAGCCCAGAAAACAGAATATAAAAAAGCTCTCCTTCCTGGTGCAGACTTCTTTCATTTCGCCCACTGCTTCTCTTAGCTGTGTATTTCAAGAAATCTGCCTTTTCTGTTCCCCAATGTGTCTCTGGTGAAATTTTTCACCTCCATGCCTCTGGCCTCACCCTCATATTTCTCCCCACTACAGAAAAGGCAAATAAAGTCTTGGTGTTATTACAAAAATAGTTTTGACCCCATCAAGGGGTCTTGGAGGAATCTTACAACTAATTACTCTTTGAGAACTGTCACCTCATTTGCAAACACTCAGGAGTCTACATTCCATTCGGTTTCAAATCACTGGCATTTAGAGCACCCATGGCCAGTCAATCCACAAACATTTTTGAACATTTGACATGCCTTATCTCATTGAACTCTTGCAATGACCACAGGAGTTATCATGGCACTCTGCATTTCAAGTTAGCCATCTCTCCTAAGAGTGGCTGTCTGTGTTGAATTGTCATGCTGTCTATGCCACTAGCATGTCTTCTCTGTCTGTGTTGAACCATTCCGCCAACTGTGCCAACTCTTGGGTAACCATCCTACTCTTGTTACCAGTTGTAACCAATCCTCGTCACCAATTGTAGGGCAACCGGCGTGTTCATGATGCCCATTGTCAAAGAAGCATCAGACTTGTTCTGTGTAGGTGCTTTATTGGTTCTGGCACTTACACAGACACACCAGGCAGGGCAGGCCAGGACCAGGGCAGTGCCAGGGTTGGGGGTGTGGGGGAAGGGACGCTGAGGGGATCTTTACGCTCTAACTCACCCTGCACTGGTTCTCACTATGCCTCTAACCACAGAGCTGTGGCTGTCTTTGACTAACCATGTGCTGAAAGATAAGGATGGGCTGCTACCTGCAGTGAGGGGCCACCAGTACCTGTTCTAACACCCATGGACAGCAACTGGGGAGGCCATGGGGTCACTGATGGAATCTTAGAGATCTTTCAGGTGCGGGAATTATGCTGCAGGAAATGGGTTTCTTTGGGTCCCTCAACACTTGGGATAGATACTTGAATGGCATTTTCCCAGCTGCCCCAGCTATGCTAAGCTGGACCGAGAGAGTAGAACAGGGGTTTGACATAACGGCTACCACCGGCTTCCACTTCCCCCACCTACTTACTGTTTCTGAAAAACTGCTTTGCACTTTGCCGAACAAAGTGACTCAACCCCATGAGTTTAATTTTAACCTAATTGGTTTATCTCA